>WNWK01004168.1:0-92500 GCA_009830355.1 Cherax destructor | reverse complement strand
TCACAAGACAAGGTAGTGTATGGTAGTCACAAGACAAGGTATTGTATGGTAGTCACAAGACAAGGTATTGTATGGTAGTCACAAGGTAGTGTATGGTAGTCACAAGGTAGTGTATGGTAGTCACAAGACAAGGTAGTGTATGGTAGTCACAAGGTAGTGTATGGTAGTCACAAGGTAGTGTATTTCCTGATAATTTTCATTATAGTGGCTTTTATTTTTGTGACCCCGTCAAGTAGGCCTACTAATTGACGAAATAATTAATGGAGGCCCATGTCACAAGGAGTCTCAAACCAATTTGTTAAAATTATTCATGGAAAAAAAATGACAACTAGAGAAGCGGATTCAGTTTCCAGAATTAGCAATGATTCAGACATTTAATATAAGTGCAGTGTTAAGTGATTTTATTTGTCAGTCATTTGCAAAGAAAACATTAAAAAAAAAAATTCTGACAGCTTATGGAATAAATACGTTGGGATAAATTACTGACAACTTCCTCTTGTTTTTTTTTTTAATTCTAAGTCCCGACTCCATGGACTAAAATTATCTTACATATGGCTATAATTGCATTATTAATAACTTCTCGAATAAGGTGAGAGAGAGAGAGAGAGAAGTTGAGGTAAACTCATAATGACAGTACCTTCAGTTCACATCCAAGAGATCCGGGTTAAATCCTTGGCGAGTCGATAGGAAAGGGCAAGTCTCCTCAACACCTCCTTACACGTAACAGTAAAATTAAAAAAGGAGGTGAAGGTGTTGGTGGCATCCTGGGAAGGGTAGTATATCTTACATATATTGCTGGGCTTTAAAGCGACCTGGGGTAAGAGCTCAACTCTTAGAGTGTAAACTATATAGGCATATACCACACTTCACCATCTAGAGGGATGTACCAGCAAGCCAGCGGAAGGCCTCGGTCAGATGACCAAAAGCTCCAGAGGCGGCTCATGATTTGACTACGACCCGCGTCAGGAGGCATTTGTATTGCTTCCCTCAGGAATCTTATCTAAAATAACCTGAATGATGCAAAAAATAAAATCAAGTGTGTCAAGTACGTAATGTGGTGTTAAGGCTGGCTAGTTTATGATGTGTGGAGGAGACAGATTAACTCTCTCTCTCTCTCTCTCTCTCTCTCTCTCTCTCTCTCTCTCTCTCTCTCTCTCTCTCTCCGACTGCCGATCACCAGCCTCTTGTAGTGTTGTACAGAATCTCATGTGGAGTGCGCTCACGCATGCTCAGTCTCTCATCTGCACTCACACACAAGTAGCTACTCAGATGCACTCCCACACAAGTAGCTACTCAGATGCACTCACACACAAGTAGCTACTCAGATGCACTCACACACAAGTAGCTACTCAGATGCACTCATACACAAGTAGCTACTCAGATGCACTCATACACAAGTAGCTACTCAGTTGCACTCACACACAAGTAGCTACTCAGATGCACTCACACACAAGTAGCTACTCAGATGCACTCCCACACAAGTAGCTACTCAGATGCACTCACACACAAGTAGCTACTCAGATACTCACACACAAGTAGCTACTCAGATGCACTCACACCAAGTAGCTACTCAGATGCACTCACACACAAGTAGCTACTCAGATGCACTCATACACAAGTAGCTACTCAGATGCACTCACACACAAGTAGCTACTCAGATGCACTCCCACACAAGTAGCTACTCAGATGCACTCACACACAAGTAGCTACTCAGATGCACTCCCACACAAGTAGCTACTCAGATGCACTCACACACAAGTAGCTACTCAGATGCACTACCGCATAAGCAAATCCTCATTTAATTTAACCCATCTTTCTGAACCCACCCTTCTCAACCCACCGTTCTCAACCCACCCTTCTCAACCCACCCTTCTCAACCCAACTTTCTCAACCCACCTTTCTCAACCCACCCTTCTCAACCCACCTTTCTCAACCCACCTTTCTCAACCCACCTTTCTCAACCCACCTTTCTCAACCCACCCTTCTCAACCCACCTTTCTCAACCCACTTTTCTCAACCCACCCTTCTCAACCCACCTTCTCAACCCACCTTTCCGAACTCGTATTCCGGAACCCACCACTTCTCGCCCACATATTGCAAACATCTTCGATCGAAACGTTCCATATTAAATTGTATGATTCCAAAATGCATCATTCCGGTAGGGTCAAGGCCTGTCACTCTCTTAAATAATGTGTTCCGCTCAGCTAATCTTTATTCTCCTTCCATCCCCGCATTCTCCTTCACCCTTCAGTGTCATTTCTTTCTTGTTCGTTTCTTTCAAATGGGAAGGAAAGGGGAAGGGACACCTTCATGCCTGTAAAGCGCCCTTAATCCTTTTAATCCTCCCTCTTCTTAGATCAAACCGGAACACCTCCCTTACCCAGGTGATTATATATATATATATATATATTATATATATATATATATATATATATATATATATATATATATATATATATATATATATATATATATATATATATGAATATATATATATATATATATATATATATATATATATATATATATATATATATATGAATATATATGTATATATATATATATATATATATATATATATATATATATGAATATATATATATATATATATATATATATATATATATATATATAATATATGTATATATATATATATATATATATATATATATATATATATATATATATATATATATATATATAATAATAATAACAAACGGAGACCTCCTTACCCAGGCGATATATATATATATATATATATATATATATATCGCCTGGGGTAAGGGAGGTGCTCCTTGTTATTATTATTATTTTCGTTTACCCCCTCGAAAATAATAATAATGATAATAATAATAATAATAATAATAAATAATAATGTCTTTCTCCTGGGTGGAGACGTTGCAGTCAGGCTGTGTCACGAGCCATGCCCTCGAGGCCAGACTCGTGCGAAGAAATAACAAAAATACTTGATTTATGCATGTCAGGCCAAGGTTGTTGGGAGACGCTGGAGAAATAATAATAATTCCTTGCGCATATCACCAAGAGAGTCCTCCACCACCTCTCCCTTGCCTTGTGACCGAGAGAGGGTCGCCTTCTCTCTAGTCTAGATGGTGTGTAGGGCACAGCAACTACGAGACTGTTTTCTTTTTGATCTTCTTCTTCGAGACTCGAGACTATCATCTTCTTCTTTCTGACCTTGAAGAATCCTGAAAATTATCCGCTTCTTTCTGTCCTTAAAGACAAGAATATTAAGCTCTTTCAGCCATGAAGACTCAATAATATTAAAGTTTTTTGAGGGGCCTTGAAGCTACAAGAATATCTTCTGTCCTTGATAGCACAAGAATAACAAGGCCTTCTATTCTTTTACTTTGAAAACACAAAATTGTTAAGCTTTTCTTTCTATCTGTGAAGACAAGAATACTGCCTTCTTTCCGGCCTTCAAAGACAAGTATATTAACATCTTTCTGCCCTTGAGAATACAAGAATATCAAAAGTGTTTCTTCCTGGCCTGGATAACACAAGAATATCAAAACAAAAATATAAAAAATCTTCCTTTCTGACCTTGAAAACACAATATAAAGACCCTTCCTTTCTGGCCTTGACAACACATTATCAAGAGCCTTCATTTCAAGCCTTCAGAACAGCATTATCAAGAGGGCCTCCTCCTTTCTGTCCTTGAGCACAGCAATATCAAGGGGGCCTCCTCTCTCTGGTCCAGAAGACACAATCAGCCACTTTCATCTCAGCGCCGGCACTTAATTCCCTCTCCGGCAGACATCCTTTCTGAAGCGATACACTTGTCCAGGAGTGTTGTATCTCGCGTCGTGAGCACCTCGGTAAATACGTCTTTTGACGGCGGGTTGAGGGTACTCACCCATCAGAGAGAAAGAGAGAGAGAGAGAGTGGGAGTGACGAGACAGGGACTGTGCTTCTAAGGAGATTATTGTGAAAGATATAAAGTGGTGGCCATGACCTGTCGTTCAGGTATCATCAGGAGATGTATAGGAAAGAGATCGTTGTTGTTGAGATTGAGAGGGAGAGAGGGAGAGAGAGAGAGAGAGAGAGAGAGAGAGAGAGAGAGAGAGAGAGAGAGAGAGAGAGAGAGAGAGAAAGATAGAGAAAGAGAGAGACATTCTTGAGGACAGCTGTCTTGATGGGAAGTGTCACCGCCAGAGATTTGACAGCGGAGAATCGGGTAGGGATATGGTCGAACTCAGTACACATATATTACTGAGCTGAGGTGACCGCGAGGTGGGTGCTCGAAGCTCTGCCCGATGGAAGGCAGGAATTCGAGCACCCACTCTCTCTCTCTCTCTCACTCTCATCTGTATCTGTCTTTCTGTCTCTCTATAACTCGATTTGTTTTGTCAGTTTCTTATCTTCTCTCTCTTTAATTTTTGTTCTTTTAATTTCATTTCTGAGTATTTTTCGTTATTGCCTCCTGTTTTCTTCTTTCCTCTTATGATTTTAATTTCCCTAATTTTATTTTCTTCATCCCCCCATTCCTTATCCTCTGTTACTCATCCTTTGTGCTGGATGACCCATGTGGGATTAGCGCCTGACGTAAATATAGTAATAATACTAATCGTTATTCTCCATTTTCCTCTGATCACTCTTCCCTTCCATCTCTTTTTTTTCTGGTTCACCTCTTCCTTTAGTATCAACTGAAGACGACTCAATTCAAGGCGTCTTTCTTCAAGATGGCGTTTGGTTCAAGGAGTCCCAGTTCAAGACAGACTCTGTTCTGTGTTTTTCTTCGCGGACTCTACAACACGCGGTGTGTTCTACGGACTCTACAACACGCGGTGTGTTCTATGGACTCTTCAAGATGCAGTGAGTCCACGGACTCTTCAACACGCGGTGTGTTCTACGGACTCTTCAACACGCGGTGTGTTCTACGGACTCTGACACGCCGCAATAATGGACTCGCATACATTGACTGTGATGCCTTTCTCGGAGGAGGTATAATCCTCTTTCATGCCCTGATAATATCTCTCGGAGAATCATGGGACACGCATAAACCACGTTTCCTGGAAGCGTTTTCCGGGACATTCATGGATAGTCTTTCATTGCCTGTCATGTACAGATAAGTCCTTCTCGCAGACTCGATCTCTGTATTTCCTGAAAACCTTGTTTGGCACGCGTTCCCTTCAAGGATTGGGGAAAGAGGGGCTACACGTCCTTCCTCGGCTCAGACCCCGATTGCTTCTTATTCCTTAAGCATTTGTAGGACCTCTCTTAGGGGCTTAGAGCTTTCCTCTAAAGGAAATAATTGACACGCGATCTGATTCGGCCAAAAGCAAGATGGCGTAACTTCAAAGGAACCCCACTGACCAGATATAAAAAAAAATTATTCTCGTGCGTCAATACTGCCTTTCTGTTAACATGCTTTGAATCTCTTTTTTCCTCTCTTGTAATTTTTTTTCCATGTCCAAGACTCGATGTCTTGATGGATATAAAAATAGGAATAAAGAGAAGCATTTAATTTTTTGACTATCTTGAAGGGTTCGTGAGTGTATGCAGACTGGCTGCAGTGAATGGTGCAACGATTTAATGAGAGAGAGAGAGAGAGAGAGAGAGAGAGAGAGAGAGAGAGAGAGAGAGAGAGAACTAGACTTGCAGCAAGCAGCAACTTCACTCTGGCTGTACACTTCTCCAGAACGTCACTTCATCTGAGACTATTTATTCCCAGGATGACTCTAGTCTGGAACATGTTCTTACAACTTAATGACATCAGCAAAATAAAGTCAGTTGATCAAATGAATTTGCTGGCCCACAGATGGCTCCAACTTCATCCTGTTCCCTATTTGTATGTCTCATAACTATAAAGAAGACTTTCAAATGAGCTGATGTAGGTAACAGCTCTTACTTAGTAAACAAAGTTAGTAACTTTAACCAAACATGGTAAATCATTGTGTAAAGAAATAAAAAATAAAAAAAAATACACACGTAATAAAAAAGCAAAGAGGTGAGTGTGTGCCAGAGAGAGAAATAAATATTTAGAATTAGATGGATGAAAAAGAGGGAAGGTATATGGGACGGGAGAAAGAGGTAGCAATGGAAATGAAGAGATTGAGAATAGCTCTTGACGGTAAGACGCAGGTAAGAGAGCGAGAAAGAGGGGTAAAGAAGGGGAGAACGAGGCTGTGAAGAGGGTCCTCGAAAAGGACTCTAACCTATAAATCAACAAGAGGAGAAACGAATTAGCGTTTCTCTCTACATATTTCAGAGCTGTCTCAACCCCTCCTCCCTCTCTCTACATATTTCAAAGCTGTCTCAACCCCTCCTCTCTCTCTCTCTCTCTCTCTCTCTCTCTCTCTCTCTCTCTCTCTCTCTCTCTCTCTCTCTCTCTCTCTCTCTCTCTCTCTCTCTCTCTCTCTCTCTCTCTCTCTCTCTCTCTCTCTCTCTCGCTCTCTCTCTTCCCCTCCCTCTCCCTTAAGTGTCACTCGCTGGAACAAGTCCCAGAGACGTTAATCAACGTGTTGTAGAAGTTGAGAAACAATTTAACATCAACTGCCTCTCCACTCCTTGAACCCAAGTGTTCTCAAACGATCTTTTCCTATAGACGATATTTTCCTGCGATAACCATATGAGAGAGGAGGCATCGTTATGGCTATCAGCAGTAACGATGTATGTAAGGCTCCGAACAGTCACTTCAACTTCACATTACTTCAGACTATGGAGCAAAACTCTTCTCCAGGCTGAGGGACTGACCACCTCAAAACTACGTCTTCAAGGGTGATGGACTGATTAAATCGTCTTCACATCTCGACTGAAGAAGCCTACTGTTTAGGCGAAACGTTTCGAAATAAAGATACCTAACTGTTGCACCTGTGTCTTACCTGACAGCCACGGCTATCAGCCGCTGATAGTAATAATCCCGCTCGAACCTGAAACAGTTTTGCTGACTTGCAGATTTAATCCCTTAATATTTTAAAATTTACCAATGTGAATTTTAACTGAGTTAACAGTCTTTAAATTTAACGATCTTAGAGAGTCAAGATTTGTTTCATTTTACGTGCTTTTAACTTTAACCAACATTATCTCATTACCAGTAGGCCTCCATTTTTTTAATATTCCAAAAATTTCTTTCTGAATGCTTATGTTGTAATTTTATTCTGGCGGCTTAAATAAAAGGGCCCCTAATAGAGAGAGTTTTACAGTAATGAATATATATATATATATATATATATATATATATATATATATATATATATATATATATATATATATATATATATATATATATATATATATATATATATATATATTTTCCTTCATCAACATCAAAATCCTCTAGTTCAACTTCAATTTCTTCCTCGTCGTCAATTCTCTGGTCGGTGCACATCTACTAGCTACACATGTCCGTGCACTTCAGTTGATTTGCCAGGCATACACAATCTGGAAGATTGAAGGTGCGCGTACGCTTCCAAAACATGCTGGTGATCCTTGCATCTGTGGCTGGAACATCTGTGGTCCAGCCACAGATGTTGATGACATATCAGGTTGACTTATTAGGCATCGTCTCTGTATCGCAGTATGATCGTTCACACGGAGGACATACAAGTGAAGAGAGTTCTTGCTTGCTAGAGGATGACAGGATGCCACCTCTCGACCTGTTGCCATAAAGCGGTGATAGAGGAGCTTTTTGGCCTCAGGGCAGGTAGATAAGGATGCATTCATTTGCCACTCAAGGCTCTCCAATTTTTCAAATAGGCAATGAGATAAATCCCCTGTTTTACCAATATGTTTTTGAAGGCCTCCCGGTAGTCATTCCTTTCCTTGAAAAGTTTCATTGCACTCTGTTTTCCATGCCCAGTAAACATACTAACTGTGTCATAGTCAATGAAGGTATGTAAGCCGATGAGACTGACAGATGGTCTTAGCTACAAATCTTACAAACATGTCAGTGACTATGTACCGTATACTGTTCTGTTTTCCATAGTTCAGATACAGAGGGAAGTGTCCCTTCTTATAGAAGCAAAAGAGAGCGTATCGCACATCCGTGTCGGTAGAAGTTATGACTGTGGATCTCATTCCGTCCTCTGAGGCATTTTAAACATATAGAAGCACTCCTGTGTCAGCTTACTCTTGCATTGTATTGGATCTCATCCCAGTGATCCTTGGTGAGCAGGTAGCACACTTCTCCATGGGGTAAATGCAGTATCTTGTCCTGGAGCTTCTCTCGCTTCGTACGCTGCTTCCACTCCGAGTTCAAGATTTTGACCAGCATCGTCTTGCTCTAAGAGTTCCTCATAAATTTTTGCCGATGTTGGATGTCATGGCCTGCAGCGATGTTCTTACATTGTGTGCCACTAATGGAACCCCTGTTACATCTCTCAAAAGTTTTTGTTAGATGCATAGATATATCTTAGTAGACATCAAACATAACATCAATCCTGACACTGTTTAGAGCTAGGAATGAAACTGAATCTACTAGCTGTACAAATGTCTATCGGGAGGCATCTACGTTCCTCCCGATAGTTTTGGAATACAAGGAGCTTTCCCTGCTCATCCTGAAAATGATGTTAAGTGCTCCTCCAAACTCAGCTTGCAATCTGCAGCGGATATGCTTCTTTACTGATGTTTTTCAATCATACCTACATGTGAGGTCAGCCACAAGCATGACATCAGGATTGACAAACAGCTCTCCTCTGATAAATGCAAGCAGTTCACCGTATGACTTTCTATCAGCTACACTCATGGCGGTGGCAACATCATCACCCTTCGTGCACAGACGGCAGCAAGACCTATTGTAGTGGCCTTCAGCAGCTACCAGTACCCTGCTGACAGTGGCAATCATTCTCTTCTTAATTTTCACCACTGTTCTTACCTCAGTGCCCTGAGTAAGAGCCTCTCAAGAACTTACTTATCGCACAAACGACGCACTTCGTCTTATAAACTCTGGATTGATGTGAGTCTTACGTCACTGACTTTCTTGAAAAGTTCTGATGCGTATTCATCTGTGTAACTTTCTTTAGCAATAATGTCATCATGCAGCATTTTCTTGGCAAAGATTCTTTGATATCTCCTGTGGTAGGTCACCTGTGATATCTCCTGGCGTCGTACGCCGAGTACAATATTATAGTCGGTGTTTATCACACATAACCTCATTCTTGAATCTCACCATTAAGAGGCTTTAAAGTACGGTAGTTCATCACCTGTCCGAATGAGCGCACTATTCGGATACGGGGTAACTGTTAGTGTGTGCAGGAGATCTGTCAGTCAGGGTGAGAACGAGCAGAGACTCAGGGTAAGCTACCTTGCATGTAGAGCCATCCCTAGAGCTTCAGATCCTCCCAGGCCTCGAGAAGGTTAATACCATACTAGAGTGTCCTCTCTTCGGGTGTCTAAAACTATAGCAAGTGATAGTTCTCTCCACTCTCTCTCTCTCTCTCTCTCTCTCTCTTTCTCTCTCTCTCTCTCTCTCTCTCTTCTCTCTCTCTCTCTCTCTCTCTCTCTTCTCTCTCTCTCTCTCTCTCTCTCTCTCTCTCTCTCTCTTTCTAGCATTATGGTATTTAACAAACCCACTGTATAAAGTGTAAATATTTGCAAATACATATAGTGAAGGGAATATATAGTGAATGAAAAAACTTACATCTGCTGTATACTTTATTCTTCAATCTTTTGTTTGCTCTTTCGACTGCACTGGTGCTGGTGTCTTGCACGGCCAAGTATAACAGATCTTTAAAGTACTTGTGTTCGCGATACTCTCTAACAGACAGGTCTTCTCCTCCCTCGGGAGAGATTTCCAAGAGTTTGTGTTTTTTGTGATTGTAGGTTTGAGGTTTGATCTTGAGCTGTACACTGAATTAGGCAATTAATGGGTGCCTCCATTCTGCTCAGCGGCACTTGTCTCTGGGATTGGGATCATCTTCAGTTAGATATTAGCGCCCTAGCTTATAAATACTGAATCAAATGAAGGAAATTAAGATCATCTGATTGTATGGGTATTGTGCTGAAAATCATATGAACACTAAAGTAGAATCCATTAATTTAATTATACAATGTAGGCATTCAATTGTATTCACTCCGGCTGTAATGGCATCGTATGTATAATATACTTTTATGTTGCTCTGTTGCCTCAGGAAAAACAAAAATCTTATCATACTTTTAGAACTTTGAACTTAGTTTTACTCTTAGCTAATCTTGATTAAAAAGTCTTAGCGAAATGGAAGAGGTGCGTTTTTCAGCATCCCATTATTAAATGTCAATAACCTTCTATGAAAACTGATAAAATGATCTTCCTATAAAATCTAAAAGTGAAAACCCAGTGAAACACTCTATCGTTGAATAGCCATTAAGACAACCTCCACGATCAATTTCTAACCGAAGCAAGACAAACCACAGACTGTGCCGCTAGTATATAAAAAACGGTTATAACTATGACCGGTAAGCCAGCGGAAGACCTCGGTCAGATGGCCAAAAGCTCCAACGGCGGGGTTCTCATCTGACTAAGACCAGCGTCAGGAAACACTTGTCCTGCTTCCTGCCGAACCTTACCTAACCTGACCTGTGCCGCTAGTTACAAATAGCGCCATTGCACGTAACTCTAGTAAACACATGGACACTTATAATGCGGACCCAACAAAATGGTGGTTCCAGGAAGACTTTGTACAACCTACCGTGATACCATCATCTGTGCGAGCGGGGCTCCACAGGGGTCAGTCCTAGGACCGGTGCTGTTTCTGGTAAACGTGAATGGCATGACAGAAGGGATAGACTTAGAAGTGTCCCTATTTGCAGACGATTTGAAGCTAATGGCCGGAGGTTCCTGAAACGTTGATTTCAGTACGAACTAGAACCCTATGAAATACTACTCACTACTCACGGTTAGGCTAGGTTATATTAGTTCTTGTTTATGTACATTAAATCAAAAT
Source organism: Cherax destructor (assembly GCA_009830355.1). NCBI lineage: Eukaryota > Metazoa > Arthropoda > Malacostraca > Decapoda > Parastacidae > Cherax > Cherax destructor. The sequence continues at coordinate 81,620 of WNWK01004168.1, read as the reverse complement.
TTCCGTATAATTACTAGGCAATAATGAAACAAAAAATGAAAGAAGTGTTGCTTACGTCTGGCAGAGTGGGGACGCGCAAGCGACATTTCAAAACGTGCATTTTCCCACGAAGGGTAAAACATTTGAATGAGGGACTAGGCAAAGTGACACTCTTGCTCAACTTGGTCACATAAATAAACACTGATACCAGAAGTTCCCTCACTACCTCCTTTAATATATCCCTTCTCTCTCTCTCTCTCTCTCTCTCTCTCTCTCTCTCTCTCTCTCTCTCTCTCTCTCTCTCTCTCTCTCTCTCTCTCTCTCTCTCTCTCTCTTGCTTCCTTCTTCCTTTAATCTCTCTCCCTCTCTCTCTTTCTCTGTTTTTTTATCTCTTGTTGTCTTTCGTTTTAACTTTGCGTCTGTGGTCTGTAATTTTCTTACTCTCTGTTTTAGTACCTCTTTTATTGCCTCTAAAAATCTGTTCCTCATTACTCTCTCTCTTCTCTCTCTCTCTCTCTCTCTCTCCGTAAAGAAATTTTTTGTCGATGCTTTATAAATTTCTTTTATTTGAGTTTGTAAATCTACAGCCCAATTATGTGTATAATTACAAGTTTTCTTTTAAGAGAAGATAAAGAATGGTAGAGGAGAAAGAGGAGGGGGAAGAAATGTGGGCAGGGATGAAGAGAAGTGAGTGAGGAAGGAAGAAAAACGAGGGAGGAATGAAAGGGAAAGGAAAGAAGGAACGAGGAAAAATGAGGGAGGAATGAGGGGGAAAGGAAGGGAGGGGAAAAAGGTGGTAGTAATCATCACTGTCTCTTCCGCATCATCTTCGGCTCCTCTTCCACAGCATCTTCAGTTCATCTCTTCTACATCATCATCATCTCTTCCACATCATCTCTTCTACATCATTATCTCTTCCACATCATCATTATCCCTCCAAGTGTCATCTCCGTTCTGTAACGCAATATTTTCTGGGTCCTCAAAGTATGCCATGTCGTGTAATTTCTAAGATAATAGCAACTTCATCATTCTCTCTCTCTCTCTCTCTCTCTCTCTCTCTCTCTCTCTCTCTCTCTCTCTCTCTCTCTCTCTCTCTCTCTGTTTTATCTCTTTCTGTCTTTGTTTTTAACTTTGCGTCTGAGTTCAGTAATTTTTTAACTCTTTTTTTTATATCTCTCTCATTGTCTCTAACACTGTTTTCTCTTCATCTCCGTCTCTCTCTCTCTCTCTCTATCTATCTATCAATCTATTTATCTATCTGTCTATCCATCTACCCGTCTTTATCTATATGTCTTTGTCTAGTACTGTAACTGAACCTTAAGCTTATTGTCCCTAAAAAATTAAGTTGTCTCATATTCTTCCCGTCACAGCATCTCCAGTGGGTGTTCCGTCACAGCATCTCCAGTGGGTGTTCCGTCACAGCATCTCCAGTGGGTGTTCCGTCACAGCATCTCCAGTGGGTGTTCCGTCACAGCATCTCCAGTGGGTGTTCCGTCACAGCATCTCCAGTGGATGTTACATCATAATTTATCGTACTTCATGAAGCGCTAATTCCATGTTGGTTATTCAGCATGAGCAGCGGTGACTGGGTAGGTATGGTGATACACACAGTGTGCCAAATGAAAGAATTTAGGCACAGTTCATGAAAACTTTTCGCCACAGGTGGCTTCTACAGAACTGAAGAGGCTCCTTGTAGCGAAACGTTTCGTAAATGTCTTGAAGTATGCATATGTGTCTCTGTATACACGAGGAGTCATGTAGATTCACTCCTTCGATGGCTAATTGTGGTCAGATCTTTATCCAAACATGTGCTGTTGGCTCCATGGTGGAAATATCGGTGGTTTGTGTTCTTTTCGTAATTTTTGACTTGTGCAGGGAATGTCTCTGACCCCTGCAGGGAGTATACTACTTATAGAAGGGATAAAAGGTCAGTTATTTTCCCCTGTATTTGTGTATGTGTCATAAATGCATGTTGTTAGTGTGCGTGTGTATGTGTACGTTCTGGAAGGTGGGGGGCGAGAGGAGAAAGATCCAGGAGCCACCAGTAAATCCCACTGCTAGTAATTACGTCTAGTGGAACTAACAGATGCAAGGTGCTTTCTCTAGCGGACGTAACAAGCGCCGACCCGCGGCTTATTACAGTTACCTCGAGTTTGTTTTGACTGCTGAGAGGGAGTTGTGCGAGTGAGGCTCTAGGTCTCCTCTGTGAGTGGCGCCGTATCTCTCCCGAATGAAGAAATTAGAAGACAGTGTAGTGGAACGGAAGATATAGTTCGTAGAGTGGAAGAGTGTTTGTGTTTCGTGAAGACAGGACTGTTTTCACCTTCATCGGGAAACGAGAAACGCGTAGGGTGACGCGTCTGGTGAATGTGATTGGTGGGGATAATCATATTCAATTCACCCCCATGAAGAATGGGGTTGATAGAAGGTGTAGTGGACTTGGGAGGCAGGTTTGGAAGGAGGATGTGGAGGAGTTACAGTGTTGCATCTTGATAGTCAGATGTGAGGATTAGATACTTAAATCTCTGAGGAAGACCCAAACTTAGTCCTTTAAGAAAACAAAGATGGGAAACATAATTATAACCGTTGAGAAGAAACAAGGTGGTAAAGAAACGTGAAAAAAATTATTATAAACTATAACCTTTAAAGAATGAGAACATGACAATTCCTAATAAAATAAACGTGAAATTAATAAATTAATAAACATTAAATTGAACTGAAGCTGCAGACATTCATGTGTATGAACAAATAAATTGGATTAGGTGACTAGGAAGGTGAATACCGCAGAGCTGGTGATATTTTCTGGTCCATGAAGACAAGATGATGAATTAGACACATGTGCAGCATCTGAGTACTTTTATTTTGTAGACAGTTTTGCAGACATAGGCTGAATACTGTAGAAGAGGAGGGAATCAGTCCCTCAGCCTATGAGCAAGTGTTGAACAACGTACTCTTATTGAATCCAAACTACTGGCTGGAAGATGGGCGCTTCTGTACTTGAGTCAGATGAGGTGCAGCAGATGAAGGCAGTGTCACTGGTAGGCGGGACCCACCACTGGAAGTACAGGTCTTGTAGATAATAAATTAAAAATACAAAGTATACAAGGAATGATACTTATAATGCAGAGACAATTCGCCTGACTTAAGCCATATGACTTAGGTAAGATACAGGAAGGACTGACTTCACGCCTGGGGTAATTTTAGCACCAGGTTTCAAATAGCCTTGTAAAATGTTGAAATTAGGTCAAAATGCAGTTTTAAGATAACTAAGAATTTCTTGCCTACGCGTGCAGTTTCTTGTAAGTATCATATAGGAAGTTTCTCAGGTAATATACTAGTTCTCATTTGCTGTAAACTTCTTCACTGTGTTACATGCTCTCTCTGGTCTGCTATGACTTCATTGCGACTCCTCTTCTACATCTCAACGTACCAGTGAAAACGAGTTGATATACCTGGAGCATTCCTGGAGAGGGTTTCGGGGTTCAACGTTCCCGCGGCCCGGTCTGCGACCAGGCCTCGCGATGGATGAGGGCCTGATCGACCAGGCTGTTACTGCTGGCCGCACGCAAACCGACGTACGAACCACAGCCCGGCTGGTCAGGTACTGACTTTAGGTGCCTGTCCAGCGCTGGGAGGCAGCTGAACAGTCTTGGGCCCATGACACTTACTCTGTTGTCTCTTAGTGTACTCGTGTTGCCCCTGCTTTTCATTGGGGATGTTGCATCTCCTGCCCAGTCTTTTGCTTTCGTAGGGAGTGATCTTCATGTGCAAATTTGGTACTAATCACTCTAGGATATCCCAATTGTACATTATCATGTATCTTTCTCGCCTGCGTTCCAGGGAGTACAAGTCAAGGAATTTCAACCGTTCCCAGTAATTTAGGTGTTTTATCGTACTTATTTGTGCCGTGAAGGTTCTCTGTATGTTCTCCAGGTCAGCAGTTTCACCTGCCTTGAAAGACACCGTTAGTGTACAGGAATATTCCAGCCTAGAGAGAACAAGCGATTTGAAGAGAATCATCATGGACTTGGCATCCCTAGTTTTGAAGGTTCTCATTATCCATCCTATCATTTTTTTTCTAGCAGATGTGTTAGATACATTGTTGTGATCATTGAGAGTGAGATCCCCCGTCATTATCACTCCCAGGTCCTTCACATTAGTACCTTTGTCAGGATAAATTACCTCATAGATTATTCTCGTATGATGTCCCCTTCAGTGGTGCCGTGGTTCCTGTAACTTTGGCCAGGAAAAAAACAAATATTGGCGTATGCTGATTATAATCCTGATCAACATATACCGCACCTGCGAGTGTCGTATATGATATCATTACGGGCCATGTTCCTGTGCCTGACTCAATTCCGGCACATGGCATTCTTCATTCGCGTTACTTGTAACACATAACTTAGGCAAGGTGATCTGCTTATTTCCTATAAGCTTTAAACATTGTATGTCTTTTCCGTGTTCAGTATGGGTAAGACAATGATGTCCCCTGCCATTGTCAGCCACAGGACCATCGGCTAGAATGCCTCTCAATGCGCGCTATGAGACACCACCAACCTGGCCCAGTCTTTTCCCCGCAGTTACGACTCTGTTGAACGGGTCATTACGCTCGTACATTCTTAGGATAAACCAAACATATCTCGGGAGTAGACATCATACCAACCTGGCTGCTCTCGTAGGACCAGTGGCTCTAACAATCTGTTCGAAACAAATCCAATAAAGACTCACAAATCCAGTTTCTCTTCTCTCTTCTTGCCCCATTTTCTCTCTTCTTCTACTCTTTTCTTTAACAACTCTCATTCTAGCTCTCTTTCTACCCTTCTCTTCTCTCTTCTCTCTCATCTCTTCTCTCTCTCTCTCTCTCTCCTCTCTCTCTCCTCTCTCTCTCTCTCTCTCTCTCTCTCTCTCTTCTCTCTCTCCTGCAGCAGCATGACGTGACTATTAAATCATAAAAATAGCTACTTCGCTCACTGATCTCATTTCCAGATTCACGCAAATTGCTTTTCAATCTCCTAATCCAGACTTAAGCCTAACAAAAAATGATCAATACTCACAGAATATATATATATATATATATTATATATATATATATATATATATAATATATATATATATATATATATATATATATATATATATATATATATATTATATATCAGAAAACGTTAAAGTGCAAATGAATAGTTATATGTTCGAGTTAAGGCATAAGATACGTAGACATGAGAACTTTGAGCTGGGTTTTTTTCCGATCTCCACTTGAGATCCTTTTCAGCAGATAGAAATAAAGTGAGAACATGCATTTATAGGGGTACATAGATATATGTACCTGAGTAGGTGAGGTCATTCATCAGAGTTTAAGGTGACAGGTGCTTAGGAGAATGCGAGATGCCTGATACAGGTTAAAGGTGATGTACTTAGAAATGTTCATATGCTGTTAGTAACTGAGGATGATGGGAAGTACTCTCTTGGGATCTATTTTGAAACCCTGTTTGGCCTCTTCTGTCCCTGGGAAACATAGATGGACCGAAACGTCGTCGTAAGCTCCTCTCTCCTATTGATTTAGATTTTTTTGCCACCAAAGTGGCTAGTTTACTGTGCACTCCATATGTGCGGGTTATTTGTGTATTGTTCCAGTCACGGTACCGTGCCTTTTCATTCTTAAAAAAAAAAAAATCTTTTGCAGTCGCATCCACGTTTATGAGCCGATGCAGCTTCAAAATAATAAACGATAAAAAAAAAAAACAGCGTTCACTGTCCACATTGCTAATAATATTTCCCAGGGTCAACATATTCCACCTCACATCACCCAATAACTCAGATCAAACTCCTCCCCTACTACCAGCACAGGAAAATTTCTAAGCACCTCCTCATCTTTAACTCAGCCCAAGCACCTCACATTCTGGGGAAAGAGGCTGTAAAAGCGACAAGCTGATAAAAGGACACTATGGAAGAATGGTGTGAGGCAGTGTTATGGTGTTCAACACGGGCGTGGTTGATCTGGTGTTGCAAGCATACCCGTGTACGTATACTCGTCTGGAGAAATCCCCAGCCGTCTCACCCACGTAAATTTGATTACAACTGGTACAAGGGATAGTGTAGGTGCTTTATTCTAACTGCTACAAGGGTTGATGTAGGTGCTTTATTATAACTGCTACAAGGGTTGATGTAGGTGCTTTATTATAACTGCTACAAGAGACGGTAAAGACTCTCAGAGCTTTAACTATTTTCCGAGCTTTCCTTCTTCACATTCGTCTAGGTTCCCTGAGGTTTAAACGTCCGGGCGAGTAGAAATTAAAACGTCTTGGGGACCAAAGGTTTAAACCTCTGGATGCAACGTACCCTTCTTGTGTGAAATTTGTTCTTTTTTTTATTATAAAGCATTTATTTATTTCCAGTTGCTTACTTAGTCCCTGCAAAATTACTGACTTCATTTTATGTATGTTCTTAGTTTGCAGTGAAAGGGTAAACTTAATTATTTTAATTATTATTATTATTATTATTATTATTATTATTATTATTATTATTATTATTATTAATATTATTATTATTATTATTATTATTAATATTATTATTATTATTATTATTACTGCTATTATCATTATTATTATTATTATTATTATTATAATTATTACTGCTATTATTATTATTATTATTATTACTGCTATTATTATTATTAACCGAGAGTGAGCACTGGGTACCTTGAGAGGAAAAACAACGAACACATTGCGATGAATCTCACTTGATTGAACCTTCTGCCAAGAAGCCTAACCTAGGCACCACTTTAAGTTATCTTGCTTATTAAAGCCGGAAGCATTATCGGTCAAGACAGATCCAAGTATCCTGCTTGTAAGTGACGGCTCCATCCTCCTGTTTCATTGTAAAGATCATATGTTTCCGACTGTATTACATATATATATATATATATATATATATATATATATATATATATATATATATATATATATATATATATTAATTATTGAAACCACGAACGAGTGGTATTTAATCAATAACAACACTGCGACTAGCCGGGGGCTCCAACCCGTGTTGTTTTAGCCCGCCTCATGGTGAGCGATAATTCCACAACGCTCTTACCCACGGGACCATGCAATCTACAAGAATCACGCACCCAGCAGAGCTAGGTGTTCTACCGTGATCCGAGGACATACGATGGTGTGGGTGTCTCAGACCTAATTTCATTTTACTCCCCGTTTAGTATACTAGCCTCCACAAGCAGTATATATATATTATTGTAACCACGATGGTCCCGTGGGTTAGAGCGTCGTGGAATTTTCGCTCACTATGAGGCGGGCTAAAACAACACGGGTTCGAGCCCCAGCTAGTCGCAATGTTGTTATTGATATATATTAATTTGCATACTACTGATTTAATTTATATATATATATATATATATATATATATATATATATATATATATATATATATATATATATATATACAGTAGTGTGCAAATTAATTGGACAAGTAAATTTTTATATTTTCTCATAATATGTCTTAGTCTCCAGGTTCTCAGTCTATGGGTTCTTTTCTCTTCAGAAGAGTTTGCTAACGTCTTCTGGCAACCATCCAGCTGTGGTGTTACCCTGCAACTCTCGTCAGCACTACGACACCTGTTGTTCTGTAAGGTAATTCCTGCAAGAGTGCTCCGTAAGTGAATCTGGTTTCGCCAAGTTCTCCCCTTCAGTTCAAGATTTCTGCTGAAATTCATGATGTATGTTTCACCTAGGAAACGTGCAAGTATTGTAGTGCTTAGAAAATGCTGAGTTGAGTATCAGACATATCGCCGAAAATTTTACCCTAGCAAAGTCAACTGTTGGTCAAATTCTGAAGAGAGCTGACGACACTTGTGATTGTGGAGCGCTGTGTCAAGGAAGATGTAGAAGAAAACGCAAGGCAACATCTCACGATAACAAGGTTATCATGAAAAATAGTGTAAAAGATCCAAAGGAAACTAGCAAAGATCTACAGAGAGATTTGGCTTCAACTGGCGTAAATATTGAATCTTCAACTGTTCGACGAAGGCTCCTTGAAGCTGGCAGAACTGTCAGAAAGCCGATAAAGAGACAAATATTAACTGATGCCATAAAGAAAAAACGGCTGTAGTGGGAACTCGATCATAAGGGATGGACGACAGATGAATGGAGAAGTTATATTTTCAGATGAAGTGCATTTTGAAGTACATGGGTACAGATAAGTGGTAGTGAGACGGGGCGAAGGTGACCCTTTTCGGATTGGACACATTCAACAAGCACCAAAAGACCTACATAAAATATTTTAGAGTAGTTTTATTGCTAAAGGCCCAGCACGGCTTGTTATTGCTGAGGGAACGATTGACATGGCAAATACTAGGTAATTTTGGCAACTCCTTTGCTTCCCATTGTGGATAGAGAGTTTCCTGATGGAAAAGGCATTTTCCAGTAGGATATTGCTCCATGCTACACTGTCAGAAAAATGTTGCTGTTAAACCATACCACGGGTGGGGTTCGAACCCGCGGTCAGAGAGTCTCAAAACTTTAGACCGTCGCGTAAGCGGGTTCGAACCCCACCCGTGGTATGGTTTGTTTGCAATCGTGTCATTACGATTTCATGAGTCATGCTGCTGTTATTAGGACCTGGTACCATGACGAAGAACTTGCCAAAATATGTTCAACATTGGTCGATTCTATGCCAAAGTGTGTAGCAGTGTTTATGAAAGTAAATGGTAGTCATCTCTATTATTAAATCAATTAATCAATTATCTGTCATATCACTGCCGTGTATTTTTATGATAAACATTAATTTTCCAAATTAATGTCTTATTTCATCACTGTTCCAATTAATATGCACACATCAGTATACACACACACACACACACACACACACACACACACACACACACACACACACACACACACACATATATATATATATATATATATATATATATATATATATATATATAACATCACTGCGTAGCCAGGGTTCGAACCCGTATTGTACATGGGTTCGAACCCTGGCTAGCGCAGTGTTGTTATTGATCAATACCACTCGTTCGTGGTTACAATTATATATATATATATATATATATATACATATATACTTTTAATGACTATGTATATTATTTCCAGAATATCATAATGAACATATGTTAGGGCAGATCAAGGTCTGTCTTATATTTTCAAACAATCATGTTCTTCATGTGAGTTCTCTGATGCTTGTGAAGGCGCTTAATCCAAGGAAATAAGAAGATAAGAATGAAGGAGCCCTGCAGCAGGCCTACTGGCCCGTGGTAGTCACGTCTAACTCATACCGACCCATACTCACTCATAGACTTGTTTAACATATTTTTTAAAGCTACACAAGGTTTTAGCTCCAATGACACTACTCGGGAGTTTGTTCTACTCATTCACAAATTTTATTACAAAACCAATGCTTTCCTATATTCTTTCTAAATCTAAATTTTTCCAACTCAAACCCATTGCTGCGAGTTCTGTCCTGGTTAGGAATTTTTACACGTTATTTACATTCCTCTTTATTTTTTCCTGTTTTCCATTTATACACCACAATCATATCCCCCCTTCCTTAATTCTACGCCTTTTTAGAGAGTGCAGATTCGGTGCCCTCAGTCTATCCTAGTAGGTATGATTTCTAATACATGGGATCAATTTTGTCATCCTTCTTGGACGTTTTCCAGCGCATTTTTGTCCATTCTGTAATACGGTGTCCCGTGGTCTGGTGGCAGAAGCTCTCGCTTCACACGGTGAGGGTCCAGGTTCGATTCCCGGCAAGGGTAGAAACATTGGGACAAAACTGACCAAATTTGCCCGAAATGCTCTGCATAAGAAATGACTTTCTATATAGCAGTATGTCATTGATGTCAGCTAGGCCTGTATACCTTGTACATGTACTTGTAGAAATAAAGATATTATTATTATTATTAATAAGGTTAGCAGAATTGCGCAGCTTAATCTAAACGAGGCCTAAACGAGGCCTAACCAACGATATGAAGAGCTGAAGTGTAATTTGAGAAATTCATTTATTTATAGAGTTTCTCTCCCCATTTCCTAGGTGGCTGTATGACCCCCTACAGGTTTAGCTTTTCTCCGTGTAAAAAAAAATAATAAGCCACTACTTTTACATTCACGGGAGAGCGCTAAATCCGCCGGGATCATATCTGAGGTAATCATATATGACTTGAGGAAAGGAAGGTTACTTTCACTATTAAAGATTGATGGTCTCCCACCATGAAGGGACTCGCTTAAAACCCTTCAAAACGTACCTTCGCTGATACTTGAGTTGTGTTCTGGAGAGACTACGTCTTAAAACGTATGTACTTGAGGGCAGAGATCATTTTGAGAATACAAGGAGCTGTGCTATGGAAGATGTACGAGGTGTTATGCTGCGCGTCAAGGCAGGTGTGCCAGGGAGGACGGAGGCGAGATATACTCACGATATGAGAAGTATTCGAGATTCTTATTCTTACACTTTCTTAAACGAAGAGAAAGGGGAAGATGGAGATGAAAACGAAGACAATGGAAAAGAGTGGTGGAAGATGGGGAAAGCAAGAAAGAGGGGAAGAGGGGAAGAGAGGAAGGATGAGGAAGAGGAGAAGGAGGAGGAAGATGGATAAAGGAAGAGAATTAAAAGTAGGAGAGAGGAAGAGAGAGAGAGAGAGAGAGAGAGAGAGAGAGAGAGAGAGAGAGAGAGAGAGAGAGAGAGAGAGAAGAGAGAATAAAGAAGGGCTAAATAAAACTCAGGCGAACAAACCGTCTTTATTTCATCACTCACACATCATGTTGCAGTAAGTAAGCGTTTTTTTTCATTTTCGTCGCACCCAAAAAAACAAACAAGAACCAAACACGAAGCACACACATAGGCCTCTCCCGCTCCTCTACGGGAGGGGGGAAGGGGGGTGGGGGCTCCACCACCCCTACATGTGCTCCTGCTTGAAGGGTAGGGGGGGAATATATATGTATATGTATGTATGTGTGTACGTATGTATACAGGTTAGTACATATACATATACATATGCAAGTAGGTGGTAACGCTCTGGTTGGTTGTTCTCAGCCCCACTACACGTTGCTTAAAATCATTGATGGAGTTTCCCCTAAGATTAATTTTCTTTTTTTTTTTTCATGTGTGTGTTTTAGTTTTTCAAAAAAAATGCTGTTCTTCTAGATGTTCTTACCCGGCCCATCTGGCGGCGGAAATTAACCACGAGTGGAGGCATAAGCTGGGAGAGTCCTCATATTTAGTACATTTTTAGGATCATTCTAGTTAAAGTTTTTAACCAACTATAAAAAAAAAACAATATAATAAACTTGAATGTTAACTTAAGTATGGTAGATTTGTGGGTGACAGCTATATTATTTCGTAAATATAGAAAATGAGAGGGACAGTGTCTCTCCTTGTGGTAAGCCGCAACCAACCTCTCAGAAAGGGCTCATGTTTCCGTAAGGGGGTCACCTGTACGGCGCGCGACTGGCTAACCAAATACCCCAACTTGGGCAGGACCTCACCAGCGCGGCACGTGAGTGGTGAGCCAGATGGGCGGGGCTCCGGAAGAACAGCCAATGATGGGCGGGGGGGAAGGAAAAGGGGAGGAGGGGAATAGGCAGTGTATTTAAGGAGTTGGCGAAGGGGAGGGGGCGGGTCGTAGTGATGAGAGAGCTCCAAAAGAGGATTGAGGAACTATAAAAATCTTTGATAATAACTGGATGACAATTTGTGATTTTGATGATTTAAATAAGGTAATGGATGTACGAAGACTACAAGTGACATAACATAATAAATAGTAGATCTTAGGGATATAAGGATGCCCACTTTGCAGTCTTGCTAAAACACAAGCCACAATTGCACTTCTCCTTTAGACGACTTCTCGCCCCTAAGCACCTTGATAGTAGTGTAAGCTTCGATGAAGTCAAAGAGGGTAGTTGATTAATGGGTTTTATTAAAAGTGGTATAAGCGGGAGGAGAGGAGAAGTCAGAAGATAAGGAGATCTCCCAACACGCAGACGTTGCAGTGTATAAGGAAAGGGAGTGAGGGGAAATAGGGGAAGGGAAGAGGATAACTGGGAGAGGTGGATGGGAAGGGGGAAGGGGTAATATGTCTTCAGAAAATCACAAATCACGGTGAATATTAACCAGAGAGATTTTGATTCGTGGACTAAGCGGATCGTTTGTAGGGATACGAACTGGTGACCACACAGCACCGTATTTATCACAAGTATCGAAAAATAGCCAACAGTACAACTATCAGAAACCATGAATGAAGAAGTGTTTTAGGACTTTGAGTGAGCACGTTGTATGAAAATATCTATTTCGTATCTGGACTAACAGTATAGAATTCCTCTACTACAGAAATCTATTATAAATGCAATATTTACACTGACTAAAACATCATTGCTCACTGAATCTATATATTTTTTTTTGTTGATCATCACTGAAGCACTTGTCTTTGACCCTCTTTGAGGGTCTCCGGCGTGACATTTCAGCTATGTCACACACACACACAATCACCACATGCACACACACACACAATCACCACATGCACACACACACACAATCACCACACGCACACATACACACACGTTTAGGTTTGGATGAGTTTGTGAAGGGTGGGCAAGAGAGTTGTATTATGGAGATACCAAGAAATTGGTTCATAGCTACTAGAAAACTTTCTTTTAATCACAAACGTCCATTGTAAAATAGGTTGTGATGATTGGTACAAAGGTGAGGTGGTGGTGGCGGTGGTGGCGGTGATGGTGGTAGTGGAGGTAGTGGTGGTGGTTGAGGGGAAGAGGGAGAAAGGGAGGTTACTGCTGATAGTTATAGTAGTAGTGATTATGAGGAAGGGGGAGGGAAGTGTTTGGGGTAGTGATCATGACGATATTAGACGTAGTAGTGGCGGTGGGGTGGTGATAGTGGTGGTGGTGGTGGTGGTGGTAGTGGTGGTGGTAGTGGTGGTGAGTGCTGCTGCCGGATCATAGGTACTCCACAATATCACACTTGATAGTAATGTTGGGGCAGGAGGACATGGTGAAGTCCCTAGCGTGACCATGATAGCCACGCTGTCTCTCGCTCAGCAGTTTCTGGAAGATGGGCAGTATCGACGTGTCGTGATCCAGCGCGTTGTCCGACGCGTTCTTCCTAGCAGCGGCGATGGCTGCGGCAACGGAAGTGGTCGTTGCGTGTCGCGCGTGGTGCGAACGACCTCGTAGTGAATGCGTACTGAAGCCAACCAGAGAGGAGGTATCGTAGGAGTTGTCGTACGATGGGGTTCTCACCGGAGGCAGCCTCGCTCTGTTGCCTCTTAGTTGCTGCTGTTGCAGGAGCTGCTCCTGCTGCTTCGCCTGCTGCTGCAGCATCAGCAGGTGCTGCTGCCCTGGTCCGTCTGAGTCGTCATCGTCAAAGTTGTAATAGGGCTCGCTGATGGTGCGGTGAAGGCTGTTCGGCTCTGAGGTAAACACAAGAAAGTACAAGGTATTATTAGTCAGCCACTCGTAGATACTTAACAGTGAATACCCATTATTACAGTACTATCTACAACAACTACTACCCGTACTACCGCTTCTGCTGCTGCTACTAATACTATGTGCTACAGCTACTGTCGCTACTACTGCTGCAGCTGGTGCTGTTACTGTTATAACTACTACTACTGAACCATTATCGGGTAGAGTTTTCAAGTCCAATTTTTGGGACACATGGGAATTGCTTAACCTACTGTGACATTTGTGTTTTATGCATACTGTACTGTACCCAACTATTCTCCCACATACCCACCACCCTCCATACCCAACAAAAACAGAGTGGGTCAACGAAAAGCACTCGAGAATAATGCAACAGAAAGGTATGAAACCAGTATAGGAACCGTGTCAGCCAAGGACCGTATTGGATATTTAAATGAGCTAGAAATGCATATGTATATAGGTAAGGAAGGATGAGGAAAGAAACTTAGAAGAGGAAATTAGTGAACAAGTGAAAGGCGGAACCAAATCTTCTGTTGAGAGATAAAATAAGAAAAAATTGTTGACAGTCATCAAAGGAGGAAACGAGTAAAATTACATGGAAAAAAACCCATTTCAGAGTTTGTTTACTGAGAAAAACACAGTGGATGTGGCAGACTTTAACCACAGTTGAAATTAAAGACATGACGATACTTCAATGGGAGAGAAAAGAAACTACTGGTGAATTCACCAATAATTCACACTTCCAAGAAAAACATTGAGGCGACGTTTATGAAGTAGCGTGAGTAGCTAGGTGAGGGCGTGTGGTGGATGATGGAGTAGCTAGGTGAGGGCGTGTGGTGGAGGATGGAGTAGCTAGGTGAGGGCGTGTGGTGGAGGATGGAGTAGCTAGGTGAGGGCGTGTGGTGGAGGATGGAGTAGCTAGGTGAGGGCGTGTGATGTAGGATGGAGTAGCTAGGTGAGGGCGTGTGATATAGGATGGAGTAGCTAGGTGAGGGCGTGTGGTGGAGGATGGAGTAGCAAGGTGAGGGCGTGTGGTGGAGGATGAAGTAGCTAGGTGAGGGCGTGTGGTGGAGGATGGAGTAGCTAGGTGAGGCGTGTGATGTAGGATGGAGTAGCTAGGTGAGGGCGTGTGATGGAGGATAGAGTAGCTAGGTGAGGGCGTGTGATGGAGGATGGAGTAGCTAGGTGAGGGCGTGTGATGGAGGATGGAGTAGCTAGGTGAGGGCGTGTGATGGAGGATGGAGTAGCCAGGTGAGGGCGTGTGATGGAGGATGGAGTAGCTAGGTGAGGGCGTGTGATGGAGGATGGAGTAGCTAGGTGAGGGCGTGTGATGGAGGATGGAGTAGCTAGGTGAGGGCGTGTGATGGAGGATGGAGTAGCTAGGTGAGGGCGTGTGATGGAGAATGGAGTAGCTAGGTGAGGGCGTGTGATGGAGGATTGAGTAGCTAGGTGAGGGCGTGTGGTGGAGGATGGAGTAGCTAGGTGAGGCGTGTGGTGGAGGATGGAGTAGCTAGGTGAGGGCGTGTGATGGAGGATGGAGTAGCTAGGTGAGGGCGTGTGGTGGAGGATGGAGTAGCTAGGTGAGGGCGTGTGGTGGAGGATGGAGTAGCTAGGTGAGGGCGTGTGGTGGAGGATGGGGTTAGCTAGGTGACGGCGTGTGGTGGAGGATGGAGTTAGCTAGGTGAGGGCGTGTGGTGGAGGATGGAGTAGCTAGGTGAAGGCGTGTGGTGAAAGGGTGGAGTAGCTAGGTGAGGGCGTGTGGTGGAGGATGGAGTAGCTAGGTGAGGGCGTGTGATGGAGGATGGAGTAGCTAGGTGAGGGCGTGTGGTGGAAGATGGAGTAGCTAGGTGATGGCGTGTGATGGAGGATGGAGTAGCTAGGTGAGGGCGTGGTGGAGGATGGAGTAGCTAGGTGAGGGCGTGTGGTGGAGGATGGAGTAGCTAGGTGAGGGCGTGTGGTGGAGGATGGAGTAGCTAGGTGAGGGCGTGTGGTGGAGGATGGAGTAGCTAGGTTAGGGCGTGTGATGGAGGATGGAGTAGCTAGGTTAGGGCGTGTGGTGGAGGATGGAGTAGCTAGGTTAGGGCGTGTGATGGAGGATGGAGTAGCTAGGTGAGGGCGTGTGGTGGAGGATGGAGTAGCTAGGTGAGGGCGTGTGGTGGAGGATGGAGTAGCTAGGTGAGGGCGTGTGGTGGAGGATGGAGTAGCTAGGTTAGGGCGTGTGATGGAGGATGGAGTAGCTAGGTGAGGGCGTGTGGTGGAGGATGGAGTAGCTAGGTGAGGGCGTGTGATGGAGGATGGAGTAGCTAGGTGAGGGCGTGTGATGGAGGATGGAGTAGCTAGGTTAGGGCGTGTGATGGAGGATGGAGTAGCTAGCTGAGGGCGTGTGGTGGAGGATGGAGTAGCTAGGTGAGGGCGAGTGGTGGAGGATGGAGTAGCTAGGTGAGGGCGTGTGATGGAGGATGGAGTAGCTAGGTGAGGGCGTGTGATGGAGGATGGAGTAGCTAGGTGAGGGCGTGTGATGGAGGATTGAGTAGCTAGGTTAGGGCGTGTGATGGAGGATGGAGTATCTAGGTGAGGGCGTGTGGTGGAGGATGGAGTAGCTAGGTGAGGAGTGTGGTGGAGGATGGAGTAGCTAGGTGAGGGCGTGTGGTGGAGGATGGAGTAGCTAGGTGAGGGACGTGTCATGGAGGATGGAGTAGGTAGATGAGGGCGTGTGATGGAGGATGGAGTAGCTAGGTGAGGGCGTGTGATGGAGGATCGAGTAGCTAGGTGAGGGCGTGTGATGGAGGATGTAGTAGCTAGGTTAGGGCGTGTGATGGAGGATAAAGTAGCTAGGTGAGGGCGTGTGGTGGAGGATGGAGTAGCTAGGTGAGGGCGTGTGGTGGAGGATGGAGTAGCTAAGTGAGGGCGTGTGGTGGAGGATGGAGTAGCTAGGTGAGGGCATGTGATGGAGGATAGAGTAGCTAGGTGAGGGCGTGTGGTGGAGGATGGAGTAGCTAGGTGAGGGCGTGTGATGGAGGATGGAGTAGCTAGGTGATGGCGTGTGGTGGAGGATGGAGTAGCTAGGTGAGGGACGTGTAATGGAGGATGGAGTAGCTAGGTGAGGGGCGTGTGATGGAGGGTTAAGTAGCTAGGTGAGGGCGTGTTTTGGAGGATTGAGTAGCTAGGTGAGGGGCGTGTGATGGAGGATGGAGTAGCTAGGTGAGGGATGTGTGATGGAGGATGGAGTAGCTAGGTGAGGGCGTGTGATGGAGGATGGAGTAGCTAGGTGAGGGCGTGTGATGGAGGATGGAGTAGCTAGGTGAGGGACGTGTGATGGAGGATGGAGTAGCTAGGTGATGGCGTGTGATGGAGAATGGAGTAGCTAGGTGAGGGCCTGTGATGGAGGATGGAGTAGCTAGGTTAGGGCGTGTGGTGGAGAATGGAGTAGCTAGGTGAGGGCGTGTGATGGAGGATGGAGTAGATAGGTGAGGGCGTGTGATGGAGGATAGAGTAGCTAGGTGAGGGCGTGTGATGGAGGGTTGAGTAGCTAGGTGAGGGCGTGTTATGGAGGATTGAGTAGCTAGGTGAGGGGCGTGTGATGGAGGATGGAGTAGCTAGGTGAGGGACGTGTGATGGAGGATTGAGTAGCTAGGTGAGGGCGTGTGATGGAGGATGGAGTAGCTAGGTGAGGGACGTGTGATGGAGGATGGAGTAGCTAGGTGAGGGGCGTGTGATGGAGGGTTGAGTAGCTAGGTGAGGGCGTGTGATGGAGGATTGAGTAGCTAGGTGAGGGGCGTGTGATGGAGGATGGAGCAGCTATGTAAGGGACGTATGATGGAGGATTTAGTAGCTAGGTGAGGGCGTGTTATGTAGGATGGAGTAGCTAGGTGAGGGCGTGTGATGGAGGATAAAGTAGCTAGGTGAGGGGGTGTGACGGAGGATTGAGTAGCTAGGTGAGGGACGTGTGATGAAAGATGGTGGAGTAGCTAGGTGAGGGACGTGTGGTGGAAGATGGTAGAGTAGCTAGGTGAGGGACGTGTGATGGAAGATGGTGGAGTAGCTAGGTGAGGGACGTGTGGTGGAGGATGGTGGAGTATCTAGGTGAGGGACGTGTGGTGGAAGATGGTAGAGTAGCTAGGTGAGGGACGTGTGATGGAGGATGGTGGAGTAGCTAGGTGAGGGACGTGTGATGGAAGATGGTAGAGTAGCTAGGTGAGGGCGTGTGATGGAAGATGGTGGAGTAGCTAGGTGAGGGACGTGTGGTGAAAGATGGTAGAGTAGCTAGGTGAGGACGTGTGATGGAGGATGGTAGAGTAGCTAGGTGAGGGCGTGTGATGGAGGATGGTAGAGTAGCTAGGTGAGGTAAGTAGGGGAGGGGGGAAAGCAGACATGATAACCAGGATCCAGATATAAAATGATAATATAAAATTGACAAAGAAGGCTTTCTAATCCCCTCAACTCATAAAATGGGTCCAAAACATAAAAGCTATTATTATTATTATTATTATTTATTATTATTATTATTATTATTATTATTATTATTATTATTATTATTATTATTATTATTGTTGTTGTTGTTGTTATTATTATTATTAGGGTTATTTTTACTGTTATTACTGTTATTATTATTACCATTATTACTGTTATTATTATTATAGTCATTCTCCTGTTTGTCGGTTATTTGTGTATTGTTCCAGTCACTTTTTTGTGCCTTTTTCGCTCTTTAATTCTTTATTAATACTACAATATCAGGGAAGCGCTAGACTCCTAAGGGTCATACAGGGCACGGGGAACGGGAGTTAAATCAGATCAGATACAAGCAAGAGTAATCAGCAGTTGTAACAATAAAGAGGACTACGAGGCTACGATAGATGACTAGTAATTTAATTGTAGTGGAAGGGAATGACAGGGTGCAGAGGACTCTGGAGTCAACCGACGAGGCTATCTCCTGATGATAAGACCTATGTTTACTTCTGTCTAAATTAAGGACTATCGTGTGTTAACTGGGTGTGTTTGAGAGGCAGATGAGAAATGAAAGCAGAAGGCACATTGAAGCAGGTACATCACAGGCTTAGCAATGGTCTTGTAGCCAAAAAAAAAAAAAAAATAAGACACGGGTGATTACAAGAAAAATAATTACCCAAGTGCCCTCCCTTTCACTGTCTACTTTAATACCTGACTATTCCCCCCATTTCTATTCGGGCTATTTCTATCTACCCCATTTCTATCCACCCCATGTTTGTCCACCGCTTTTCTATCCACCCCATTTCTATCCACCCCATTTCTGTTTTACGTTTCGCCACTACGTTTTGCCTTCAACAAGAAGAGAACTTACGCACAAAATACACAATATACCACGAAGCCAAGATTATATAAAGTCTCGTTAAGTATAACGAACCTTTATATGATCCGAGGATTTGGAGCTACTCACCCTTACCTCCAAAATGACTTAATAATAATAATAAGCATAATAATAATAATAAAATAATAATCATAATAAAAATAAAGATACTACTACTATTACTACTACTACTACTACTACTACTACTACTACTACTACTACTACTAATATAATAATAATAATAATAATAATAATAATAATAAAAATAATAATAATGAATCACATGTTAATTTAGCCTAGAAGCAGACTTTCGTTCTCTCACACACACATACAACTTCTCTCTGGTGTTTTAGGTGTATACACGCACGCACACGGACACGGACATGCGGTACGCTCACCAGCGTACACGGGGACACATACGAATGGGAACACTCAGAAACACAAGCACCTATTTTACATTCTTTTTCTCATTTGCATTCTCTCTCTTTCTCATTCACATTTCCTCCTCATTCACAGTTTCTCCATATCCACTTTTTTTTTCTCCCTCCTCTGTCTTTCTTTATCTCTCTCTCTCTCTCTCTCTCTCTCTCTCTCTCTCTCTCTCTCTCTCTCTCTCTCTCTCTCTCTCTCTCTCTCTCTCTCTCTCTCACCTCTATACATCTCGTGGCACTGAGAAGGGTTAAGGTCTTCAGAAGAAGCGGCAGACTCACTCATCTCACCGTTCATGTAGCCGGTGTGGGCGTGGCTGTGGGCGTGCGGGCGTGGCAGCGTCTGCTGGATCAGAGGAGCGTGGTTTCGCACCTGCTGGAGTGAAAATAAGAGAAATAGCGGTAGGAACAAATATATTTTAATGATAATAATAAAAATGATAATAATAATAATAATAATAATAATAATAATAATAATAATAATAAAGATAATAATAATAATTTTTATTATTATTATTATTATTATTATTATTATTATTTTTATTATTATTATTATTATTATTATTATTATTATTATTATTATTATTATTATTATTATTTTATTATTATTATTATTATTATTATTATTATTATTATTATCAATATTAATAATAATAATAATAATATTATTATTATTATTATTATTACATTAATAATAATAATATATTATTATATAATAATAATAATAATAATAATAATAATAATATTATTATTATTATTATTATTATTATTATTATTATTATTATTATTGTTTACTATTATTACTGTTGTTGTTATTGTTACTGTTATTAAGATTATTATTATTTAGTTGCTATTAATATTGATATTATTAAAATTTATCATTATTGAAATAGCGGTAGGAAAAATATATTTTAATAATAATAATAATAATAATAATAATAATAATAATAATAATTATAATAATTATAATAACTATAATAATGGTTGTGGTGAGCGTTGGTCATTATAACCAGGTGGGTGGTGGTTGTGGTGAACGTAGGTCATTATAACCAGGTGGGTGGTGGTTGTGGTGAGCGTAGGTCATTATAACCAGGTGGGTGGTGGTAGTGAACGTTGGTCATTATAACCAGGTGTGGTACTCACCGTCTCCTTGCTGGAGCACCTAGAGACGGCCGCATCGCTCCTGGCGGAAGTAACGCTGTAGATGCTGCCGGAGATGGAACCTCGACTGCTCATGGTAGCCAGGGACTCTTGGCTGGCCACTCGCTCTCTCGACGATACCTGTGCGATAGATAGTTGGTTGATTAGAATTAAAGTCTATCGATTGCACGAGGGACATTGAGGTTGCATATCTGCTGTTCACCACGAGTTAAGAATATTTTTAATCCCTAAAACAGGGATCAAAGTATACTCTTAGCGTATATACTCTGAGAGACATACATCTTTTGGAGAATATATGATGCGTTGGAGAGAACAATCATTATCCTAAAAGAACTCTTAAAATATATATTATGATTCTTTTATGCAAATTAACAAGGATAATATCAGGAGTATAAATGTTGAGAGGCTGAAAGACAGTGAATCTGATATTAATTAATACATTAATGGTATTCAATACAGACAAATTGATTAATAAGGCACGTACAACACCTTGCTATGTTGATTTCTGATTCGTATCGTCTGCGTAGCAGGCTCTATTAATCGAATACAGAGACTACTTTCATATTCGACACAGTAGAAGAAGTGGAGAGATAAATTTATGGTGTTCAGTCCTTTAGCCTTTAAAGAAGGTGTTTAGTCCCTTAGCCTTGATCTCTCTAAAGCAGAGGTATCCTGGGGCTAGAAAAGAGATGTAGCAGTTGGAGGCGGAATCACAAATGGACGGGACTCCACTAGTGGCAATAGAGTTATAGAAGACATCCTTTGTACCAAGCTTCCATGTTGTTGCTGTGTCTAGTACTCTGTTTCTCTAATTTCTCGTTTTTTTTCCAGAGCTGAGTAACTAATACTTGTATTCGTTGATCATAGTGTTATAAGTGGCCCACTAGAAGACTTGGTTAACATAAGCTTGATGGCTCGCCCTGTCCTCAGTAGATGCCACTCTCATACAAGTTCTAGCATCGTCTCCAAGGAATAATACAGAGCTATGATTTATGTCCCTGTATATGTCAGACCAAAGAATAATACTGAGAAATGGGACGAGTACTGTGTCTTGAAGAACAAAGCTTTTCTCTGTGGCAACCCTCGAATTCACTCTAATTTTATTCTTTGGGTTGTGTTTGTTAGGAAGTTAACTATCCATCTGCTCATTTCTCAAGCTTTTCTTTTAGCACGCAATTTGTGCATTAGTACACTATGAGGCTGTCCCTTAGCTCGGGTGGTAGCTCATACATTGAGGTCCGTGGTTCCTGTTCACTTAGTCGTAGATAGGTACCTGATTGTTAGTCGACTGGTGTGGGTCGCATCCTGGGGACAAAATTAACCTAATTTGCCCGAAATGCTTTGCGTAACAAGGGGTTTTCTACAGAGTATGTCACTGATGTCAAATAGGTCTATATAAGTTGTATTATGTACTTAAAAAAATATTATTATTATTATTATTATTATTATTATTATTATTATTATTATTATTATTATTATTATTATTATTATGATCACACTTGTAAAAGTCATTGTACACTACTTCTGAATTGTACTTATTTTTTTCGGTACATCAAGGAACATGTTGTAATAGTCCAGCAATTGCAAAAGGCAGGAGTGACCCGTTTTAAACCAGTGTTGACCTGGGTTGTGCAACTGTTATCATACCGTGTGAGTGGAAATATTGCTTCTTGAAAGCCTTTCAGAGATTTTGATAATGTGTGGCTATCGGTTTATTGTATTTCGCAATTGTTTTATTGTCTGTTTTGTGGAGTGGGTTATTTTTAATGATTGTGGGTCCTGCGTCCAGGCTCCTTCTTCAGGCACAGGACAATGGTTTCTTGCAGTTCTTCATGAATGTAGAGTTCCATGAGTCTGGGCCAGAAGCAGACTGCAAGGACGTGCTAGCACTGGTTTCTTAGAAGTCGATGATCAAGACACGAGTGTGGTAGTTAGGTATCTGTATTGTTTAAACGTTTCGCCTACGCGGTATATTCCATCAGTCAAATACAGAGGAAATTGTGTTGTAGGCAACAAGAGTAGTGCCTACGATACATTCTCTGTATTTAACAGGTGAAGCCTACCGTGTAGGCGAAACGTTTCAACAATAAAGATATCTATCTGTTGCACATGTGTCTTAATCATCAACTTGTCAGTATTTTATTCCATTTTCAACATTCTCCGAAGTCGTTTGAGTTTGAGGTGGTGTTGGACATTGTAAACATTGTAAACGTGATGTTAGGAGCGCTTCCAGTCTAGCGAAAAACTCATTTGGTCGTCAATCTTTAAAGTGTTTAACGGCTCACAGAATACCAAGTCGTATTCTGACTTCAGTATTTCACTCATTTCTTGGGTATAAGAGTATGTTCCATCACCTATGATTAAGGGCCTGATATTAGATGTGGTTTTTGCCCAGGAATTTGCATATGGGAAGAAGTATTTTAGGTTTTTTCCGATATCTTGTATGGCTCTATGTTCCCTCTGTCTTCCCAGGAGTCTATAAGACGCATTTAATTTGAGTTCGACGTTCTCCATTTATCTAACCAGTGTGTCCTTTCTCTCTTCAGAAAGTCTGCAGCCTTTGTTAACAGTCATCATCCCCTATAGAGGGAGCGCCTCTCTCTCTCTCTCTCTCTCTCCTCTGACCAAAATACTGACTCCGTAAACATAGGTCTGCGTTTGCTATATACCACACC
The DNA here is from genome assembly GCA_009830355.1 of Cherax destructor. NCBI lineage: Eukaryota > Metazoa > Arthropoda > Malacostraca > Decapoda > Parastacidae > Cherax > Cherax destructor. Next base: position 58,585 of record WNWK01004168.1, on the reverse strand, counting down.
ACTGTCTCCCTGACCAGGTGCTGGAGACTTGATGAGTAGGTCTTAGTGAATGTTAAACTTATCTACTTGGAGAAAAGATAATTTAAAAGGTTAAGGGAGAGACCAGTTTCTAAATGTCCTGAAGAGATTAAAGAAGATAATTTGAAGATAGTGAAAATCCGGTGAAGGCACTATGCTGGAGATAATGGTAGACTTGTTAAGTAGATAGATAGTCTTGTTGGTAAGAGTTAAGACCAGTGAAGACAATTGTGTTGGTGACTGTTGTATCAGAGGCAACATTTGCAGACATTCAAAACTACGAGTTACACAAAATGTAACTATTGGAAAAGTAATAATTTTATCCATAAGATTGTATTGGGAATACAGTCAACAAGAATTATCCTCATCTACAATGAATACAATCACCAGCAGTCGCCTCCCCGACATTGCACCTGGATACAATCACTAATATTCATCTTCAATAACATTATACTGAGATATAATCACCTCTATCAGCATTGTACTGGGATACAATCCCCTCCATAATTAAGGTGTCCCGTAGCACCGTGGTTCAATCCCATGTACAGGTGGAAACAATGAGGGCATCTTTCCTTAAGACACCTACTGTCCATGTTCACCTAGCAGTAAATAGGCACTTGAGTGTTAGTCAACTGGTGTGGGTCGCATCCTGGGCGCAAAATTAACCTAATTTTCCGGAAATGCTCTGCATAACAAGGGGCTTTCTATATAGCATGTCACTGATGTCACCTACGTCTGTATACGTTGTACATGAACTTGTAGAAATAAAATTATTATTATATTATTATTATTATTATTATTATTATTATTATTATTATTATAATTATTATTAATTTTATTATTATTATTATTATCAAGACGGAATTAGAATGCAGTCACTAACAATCCCCTCACCAGTGTTGTACTAGTATTCAGTCGCCAACAATCACCTCAAAAATAATGTGCCGGAGCGCAGTAACCAACAATCACCACCATCAATATACTGCTATGCAGTCACTAACACGCATCCTAACTAACAATGATACCTGGATACAATCATTATTAATTACATCTATCAACAATGTACCCAAGTACAATCACCAAGAATCGCCTGCACCAATAATATACTAGAATACAATCACCAACATTCACGAACAATGTACTAGAATATTATCCCCAACGTTCACCTCCATAGATTCAGTAATCAACAATCTCTTGTACGAACACTGCACTAGAATACAATAAAAATTATTCACTTCCACTGTTACAATTACCAACAATCTCCTGTACGAACAATACACTAGAATACAATCACCAACATTCACTTCCATAATTACAATAACCAACAATCGCCTGTACCAACAATGAACCAAAAATACAATCACTCCTGTACGAACAATACACTAGAATACAATCGTCATTCATCTCCACAGTTACAATAACCAACAATCTCATGTACGAACAATACACTAGAACACAATCACCAACATTCACCCCTCCACAGTTATAATAACCAACAATCGCCTGTATCAACAATACACTAGAACACAATCACCAACATTCACCCCTCCACAGTTATAATAACCAACAATCGCCTGTACCAACAATACACTAGAACACAATCACCAACATTCACCCCTCCACAGTTATAATAACCAACAATCGCCTGTACCAACAATACACTAGAACACAATCACCAGCATTCACCCCTTCACCCCCACAGTTACAATAAGCAACAATCGCATGTACCAACAATGTATGAGAATACAATCACCAACATTCACCTGCCCAACGTCAACTGCACCAATGGGATCACATCTACTACTATCTCGAGAGACAGAAGACAATATCTATTAAACAGAGAACTAGCATACTATCAACAATACTACCATCTATATATCTGATATATAAAAAAAGAGCTTTACATACCACTTTGAACAGTTCTCGTTACTGAAAGAGCAAATTGGTTCATGGGTATTGTATTTATACATTCAATTTATTTTAGTGTATATTCTCCCCCCCCCCCCCCTCCTTTTTTTCGCTATATCTGAAAGGCAGCGATACTCTTTGCTGGGGACAGGGGGGGAGGGGAGGATACATCAATTTCAAATTATGTTCTCTGCTATCAGCCTCACCTGTCAAGCAATTACCTGGAATGGAAGTCATTAGGATGAAGGTGGGTATAATTTGAAATTGCAACAAGGGAGGAAGGTTGCAATTAGTTTTTTTTTGACGATAGCCGACGTGTTTTTAGATTCCCGTTATTACCAAATTTGAATTGCTTATATATATATATATATATATATATATATATATATATATATATATATATATATATATATATATATATATATATATATATATATATATATATATATATATATATATATTATATATATATATTATATATATATATATATATATATATATATATATATATATATATATATATATATATATATATATATATATATATATATATATATATATATATATATATATATATATTTAGATCTTCATCACATAATAATAATATATATATTGTTAATATAATGATATATTTATATATATATATATATATATATATATATATATATATATATATAGAATACTGATCATTCAGTATGGCGTAACCAATATGCTAATTGATGTATTGATGTGATGAAGATTTTAATTAAATTCCTACTCGCTTTAGTATTAGTATTATTATTTATTGATTTTGTTATTATTTTTATATTCATGGGTGGAACGCGAAAATCGTAAGGGACCCACTGCGCCTGGGAGGATGGGAAGCATTCATGGTTTGCTCTTGCTGTCAAGAAGGAGGATATTACTGTGAATAACTAAATAGCAAGAAGGCACAATACCGTGACTGGAACAATACACAAATAACCCGCACATAGGAGAGGTGAGCTTACCACGACGTTTCGGTCGGACTTGGACCATTTACTATGGTCCAAGTCGGACCGAAACGTCATCGTAAGCTCCTCTCTCCTGTATTCGCGTTATTTCTGTATTCTATATAAATGTTTTTTTTTCTACTGATTATGTATTTATTATGGGGGGATATTTCATGGTGGTTGCTGAGATGGACGGGGTTAAGGGGTCCTTCACGTCTGCTCGCTGGAAAGTCTTCCTTTCTGCTCGCTGGAAAGTCTTCCCTTCTGCTCGCTGGAAAGTCTTCCCTTCTGCTCGCTGGAAAGTCTTCCCTTCTGCTCGCTGGAAAGTCTTCCCTTCTGCTCGCTGGAGAGCGCTCACTTCTGCTTTCTGGAAAGCACTCACTTCTGCTCGCTGGAAAGTCTTCCCTTCTGCTTGTTGGAGAGCGCTCACTTCTGCTTGCTGGAAAGCACTCACTTCTGCTCGCTGGAAAGCACTCACTTCTGCTCGCTGGAGAGCGCTCACTTCTGCACGCTGGAGAGCGCTCACTACAGCTTTGGGTAACTATTGATTTGCTTAAGCTCAGCACCTGGATCACACTGAACCCTCTTGTTTACTTTCACGTATAATTTCTCAATATTTACAAACACACACACACACACACACACACACACTAGCTCCTGCTTGACATCATTCCCCTATTCTATAAATCTCTCTGTAAAAAAGATCTTTGTAGTACGATTTATGAAGCGCTTCATGACATATAACAGCACAGCATAATAAGATCTCGACAAAGGGTATGTGTTTACGTAGCTGTGTTTGAAAAAGTCGAGCTTTGGCTTCTGTGTTTGGTATATTGTCCCATCTTTGACTTTTCCTCGGCGCTTGCCTTTTCATGCACACGGTTTTGATCTACCGCACAACGATGTATAACCTATATGGGTTTAGTGTTTTTTTTTTTTAACTATGATAGTAATAGCTGTGCTTATTTGAAGGTGCAGTTTCAAGCGGTTTCGTGTTCGTGTATGTGTGTGTGTGTGTGTAGGACTATCATGACTGTAAAGTATGTGTACAAACACGTTACCGCATTTACCAGTGTGTTTATATGCCAGTGCGCGTCAATGGTCTCTCACCTGATGGTCCAGACTATCTTGGCTCTCAGACCTCCGACAGACGCCGTACCCGAAGCTGTCTTGACTTGGTGAGTGCCGCCCTAGCATGTCGTGGGTCGTGTGAGGTGGGGGCGTGGGTGTGGCTAACGGGGTAGGGTCGTCCAGCATGATGGTGGGAGATCGCGTGCGCACCTGCTCCAGGCTGTCTTGGCTAGGAGATCGTCTAGACACCACCTCCCCGAAGCTGTCCCTTCTCAGGTGAGCTCGGGAGATGGTTCGTGTTCCGTCCCGATCGTCTCCCAGTTCCCAGCGAGTTCGTCCACCGGCGCTCATGTCTCGCGGGTCCACGTCGCTGTCGGTCGCTGCGTCGGACGCGCTGTGAGCGGCGTGATCGGCGAGCAGGTCGTGCGGGAGGGGCACTTCGCAGCAGGAGCAAGCTAGGTCGTCACAAGACCTGTTGCGGATGTGCATGGAACCTCTCCCGGGGGGTCTTGGAGGCTCGCTACCGCGCCTGAGGGCGGCGATACGAGTGGTCTGCTGCGGCTCCTGCGGATACCTCTGTGCCTGCGTCTGCGGATGCTGTGGCGGCTGCGTGGCTCTGTACCCGACTGGTCCGTCGCCTGATATGTTGTAGCCGGCGGCGAGGTTGGCGAGGGCGTTGCTGTTCTTCTCACTGAGCGTCTGGTAGTTGGCCTTATTGTTTATAATCTTGAGATCACTGTTCTTCTTGCCTACTAACAAGGGCAGCTTCTCCCCACCGCTCTCCTCGTTGTTGAGCGGAGTGTACAAGTTGCGAGGCACTTGACTGTACTTGGTACTATTGCTCTGACGGAGGCTCGTCCTTCTGTAAGGGCACACATCGACGTGCGACGCCGGGGGTATACCGCCCCCTACCGTCGTCGGCGCCTCCCCCAGGGGCGCTCCCCCGTACTCCATCATCGTCGGGGGCGGAGGCGCGTCTTCTAGCGGGGGTCCCATGTCCACCTCCCCTCGGCTGTAGCTCCTCATTCCCTGCAGGCTGGTCCTGCTGGCCCGCCGCTGCTGCAAGATATTCTGCTCCTTCTGCATCATGGCACCACCGTAGTCGTGGACGTACACCCCGCCGTAACCTCCGTACGCTGCCCCCTCACGCTCCAGCAGTGGCTCCTGTAGAAGGAAAAACCGCACGTTATCTGGCTGAGTCTATATCCACTCTTGTCTATCTGACTATCTCATGTCTGTACGTCAAACCATTTATTATATTTACGTATCTTTGAAAAAAGTCATATTATTAGTAATTTTGCATAAACACACACCACGCACCCACATACACACCAGGAGCTGTGAATCGACCCCTACAACCACATATAGGTGAGTACACACCCACCTGGTAGGGGTTGGTCATGGGCGCGGGTGTGACAGGCTGTGGAGGTGGTTGTGTGACACACGGCATAGGTGGGTGGCCAGATAGTTGAGTGGGTGGAGTGTTCATGTGGATGAGAGGGATGGCCTCCACCGTGGGGGGACATGCCCCCACTCCTCCCCCCTCCATCCGGAAGGACACGCTCTTGCTGACGTCACGAGGGGTTTGTAGAGGGGAGGCGAAAGTCACCCCTCGTCTGAGATCACAGGTCAAAGGTTAACCAAATGACTTGGCAGAAGAATTTTTCTTTTTATTTGGGGGAAGAGGTCATACGTAACACGTAAGAGCAGTTTATCTGAGGGGAATTTTACGGAAATTTTTATCCGAGGGGTCACACATTTCATCTGGGTCATTTTAGTAAGGAAAGATCCAATGTGAAAGGCTGATATTTTGAAGGCAAATATATGGGCTCAAAATTTTTAGTTTGAAGGGGCTACTTTATACAATATTTTTGTTAATACATACGAAATCAAATGTTAAAAGTGAGATAAATATAATATCTGAGGAATATTAATACGAGGAGGCCATTACTTTCGATTCTCAGATTTATTCTGATATATAAAAAAAAGGAATGTTCGGAGGAAACTGAATGTTTAGAAACATATTGGCTCGTGGGAAGATTGACCTCTGCTGAAAGTTGATGTTTAACGAGAACCGTATTATTAACTAAATGGTTTACAAGCGACAAGTTTGCAGTGTGATCTTAGGAATTATCTAAGATGGTTCGGAGGAATACCTAAAATATTATGAAGGGATATTTAGAGACATTTTCAAGGAATGTTGAAAACATCTTGAAGTGAGGCGGCCGAAGGATGTTTATAATAAGTTGAGAGAATGTTCAGTTATTTTCTATGTATACTGTTAGAGGTTCAATTAAATGTTTTAGTTATTAGATTTTATACAGGGTGATTTTGAGAAACAATATCTCTTATACAGTTTTACGGTTTTACGAAATTAAAATTGTGATTTGATTGTAAGGTTCTTAATTAAGCAAGTAAACAACTTTAAATATAAGTGAATTATTTGTGGAAACGAAGTCTTAACTGGAGTTCGATCTTGTGTTACGAGTTTTCAGAACACTAATAAGAATACTTGGAAACTGGGAACAAAGATTTGAACCCCTGGGGCCAAGGGATCGAACTCCTCGGGGGATGAAAACTTACAAATTCCTTGGACTAAGAGTATAAACTTTTGGAACCAAGGGTTCGGAGTCTTATATGCAAATGTTCGAACTCCAGCAACCACAGACGCTTCTACAAATATCGCTATGAAACTCATGGCCTGCCTCGCAGTATTTAATACTCCTTAACGCTAAGAGTGCATTCACGGGCAGAAGTGCATGGATGCAGGGAACTAAGACAGGCACCACAAGAGCAGTGTTGGTCCAGAATACATGCAGTGCGTCTGGCGAACCTTCGCCACTCGTCAGAACCAAAGACGCTTTGAGAGGGTTCGCCTTGGTGCGGCGGAGGGGATTCCCATCAAAGGAATAAGAGCTGTCCTTCCTCCCTCTCTCTCTCCCTTTTGAATCAAATATGCGTACCACCCCCCTTCCTCCAGGTGCATTATGACAGTACTATAGGCTCAGCACTTCCCATATTCTCCCCTTAGCTGAGTGACCCACATGGGCTTAGTGCTTCACATGCAGAAATCAAAGAGTTAATTCAGAACTCCCCATCACTGTAATAATAAAAATAATTAGAAATAGTGGAAATGAAAACTGCGGAGACATGACAATAACATAAGGCATGATTTTCGAAAAATTGCCTTTTGCATATTGTTGACGGTAAACTTGATTTATGTTTAAAAAAAAAACACGTGACCAAACACTAAAAAATATATCCTAGTTTTTGATCAAGTTTCTTTTTAAACCAGTTTGTCGGTATCAATTACCAAGGTTTACACCAAACCTGATTTACTCCAGATGGATGACACGATCTTCCACTACTTCTTTTTCTTCCTCTCTTGGTCCTGTCCCTGTCCCCCCTCGCCTGTATAAACTAGCTCCCTCACTCTTTTGTGTTAGTGTAACTTTGTAAATAGTCCAAGTCAGACGAGACTTAGTCGTCAGCTTCTCTCGCCTGTGTGTGAGTTATCTGTGTAACAACACTTCCAAGACTGTTCTTATGGCATCGGTTAATCTACACAGCGCTTGACGGACGGAGTCCTGGCTTAGTTCGTCACCTGGTTTTTTTTTTAACACCCGAGAACAAGGTTTTCTCACTTTATCTAATCGATACATTAAATACTTTCGTTCATTTGAAAAAAAATTGTCACCCATTTACATGCACTACCTCCTACACTGTTACATTGATTGCTAATTTGATTCTTATGTCGTTCTTATAGTTTTTATATAGCCTCACATGAGAATATTCAATATTTACACTAATAAAATAAATATAGAAATTCAGAATTATCTATAATTATGCTATTTAATATATATAGTATCGTGATTTTGATAAATTTAGATATAATTTTTTTAAATATTATAAACGTTAACAATAATAATTAATAATAATATTTAAAAAGTAATAATGAAAAGAGTAATTAAAATAATAAGAACATATTACAAAAAATTACTAAGAACAATGATTCCATTGAATTTCGAGAAATAAAAATTAAAATTAATTTTCCGTAAAATATTTCAGCGGTGAGGTAATGACGGTGGTGGTGCTGGTGGTGGTGCTGGTGGTGGTGCAGTGAGAGAGCAGTGATGGTAGTTGGTGGTGAAAATGGTGGTGAAAATGGTGGTGAAAATGGTGGTGAAAATGGTGGTGGTGGTGCTGGTGGTGGTGCAGTGTGAGAGCAGTGATGGTGGTTGGTGATGAAAATGGTGGTGGTGGTGGTGGTGAGGATGGACACTGGCGAGGATGGCAGTTGTAGCAACAGGTGACAACCATTACAACGGCACGCGAATGATATATAAAAAAAAAAGTACAGTCCGCCATAACAATAATTACTATTAAAGAGAGAGAGAAAGAGTCATGGTGAGAATGGTGCTTGACAATGGTAAATACAACATCCTTGTTGACAAAATTATTTTCTAACTCCAAAACTAATACATTTAGCATTCGCAGTCCAATAAAAAAAATTACAATCTAGAGAAAGTAAATATATATTTTAATCTATGTGCCAGGCTTCATACGTGAGTATATATATATATATATATATATATATATATATATATATATATATATATATATATATATATATAGTGTGTGTGTGTGTGTGTGTGAAAAAGCAACTTCTACTTACATTATGTCGGTCCTAAATTATTTTTAAGGTACATTGTAGCGATAGTAGCTACGGTGAACATAATGAAAATGGAGATAATGATAATTATGATCAGTTGTGATGATGGCAGTGTGATTATGATAGCGAAGATGACTGCATGATTGTGGTTGTATAATGACTGATTATTTCATTATAATGATTGATTATGGTAGTATAATGAGGAGAGTGTTATGATATGGAGGAGCCTTTGTAAATGATTTAAAGTTACCGCAAACGTTTAAATATAAGAGTAAAAACAACATAAGACGATGCGTAAAAACAGACAACAATTAGGAAGCTGAAAAACACTTTTAATTCTGGAGTCAAAAGAAAAGTATACTCAGTAAATAACTAAAAGCAATGGTAATTAAAATTTAGGGAAAATCATTATGACTCAGAAGATAATTTCTCATCACGAAAATAGAAAGAAGTTAAAAAAAAAAATTCATTGCATTACGCCGAACTTAATGCAGGAAGATTTTTTTGTTTTTCGCTTTAATGTTTTCCTTATCGTCAGAAGAACTAATGTAAGATCCAAAAAAAAATTATAACTATAAGATCACTGACAAATTTGGAGCTGTTTGTGATCACCGGGAAAAAAAAGCAATACGACTGTTATCACTAAGAAAATTATGTTATTTTTTTAGAATCTTTGAAAAATATAACTGTTTTCAATCACTAGACTTTTTTAACTATTTAATAATACTTAAACCCGAAAGGAAAACAAAATGATAATTTAAGATCAGCGTAAGAAATTAGGATCTCCGAAAAAAAAAAATCTAGATATTTAGAAACAATGTAAACAAATGATTATTATTATGCCTATTTTTTTTTTTTTTTTTTTTCAACAAGTCGGCCGTCTCCCACCGAGGCAGGGTGACCCAAAAAGAAAGAAAATCCCCAAAAAGAAAAAACTTTCATCATCATTCAACACTTTCACCACACTCATACATAATCACTGTCTTTGCAGAGGCGCTCAGATACGACAGCTGAGAAAAGTCCCTCCCAGCTGTCACTATCTCAGACCCCTCCTTTAAAGTGCAGGCATTGTACTTCCCATTTCCAGGACTCAAGTCCAACTAAATCAATTAACTGGTTTCCCTGAATCCCTTCACACAATGTTACCCTGCTCACACTCCAACAGATCGTCATGTCCCAAAACCATTCGTCTCCATTCACTCCTATCTAACACGCTCACACATGCTTGCTGGAAGTCCAAGCCCTCGCCCACAAAACCTCCTTTACCCTTCCCTCCAACCTTTTCTAGGACGACCACTACCCCGCCTTCCTTCCCCTACAGATTTATACGCTCTCCAAGTCATTCTACTTTGATCCATTCTCTCTAAATGACCAAACCACCTCAACAACCCCTCTTCAGCCCTCTGACAACTACTTTTAGTAACTCCACACCTTTTCCTAATTTCCACATTCCGAATTTTCTGCATAATATTTACACCACACATTGCCCTTAGACAGGACATCTCCACTGCCTCCAGCCTCCTCCTCGCTGCAGCATTTGCAACCCATGCTTCACACCCATATAAGAGTGTTGGTACCACTATACTTTCGTACATTCCCTTCTTTGCCTCCATGGATAACGTTTTTGTCTCCACAGATACCTCAATGCACCACTCACCTTTTTCCTTCATCAATTCTATGGTTAACCTCATCCTTCATAAATCCATCCGCTGACACATCAACTCCCAAATATCTGAAAACATTTACTTCTTCCATAATCCCTCTCTCCAATGTGATATCCAATGTTTCTTTATTTAAATCGTTTGATACCCTCATCACCTTACTCTTATCTATGTTCACTTTCAACTTTCTACCTTTACACACTCTCCCAAACTCGTCCACTAACCTTTGTAACTTTTCTTTAGAATCTCCCATAAGCACAGTATCATCAGCAAAAAGTAACTGTGTCAACTCCCATTTTGCATTTAATTCTCCAAAATTTAATCCCACCCCTCTCCCCAACACCCTAGCATTTACTTCTTTTACAACCCCATCTATAAATATATTAAACAACCATGGTGACATCACACATCCCTGTCTAAGACCTACTTTTACCGGGAAGTAATCTCCCTCTCTCCTACACACCCTAACCTGAGCCTCACTATCCTCATAAAAACTCTTTACAGCCTTCAGTAACTTACTACCTATTCCATACACTTGCAACATTTGCCACATTGCTCCCCTATCCACTCTATCATATGCCTTTTCTAAATCCATAAATGCAATAAAAACTTCTCTACCTTTATCTAAATACTGTTCACATATATGCTTCACTGTAAACACTTGATCTACACATCCCCTACCCATTCTAAAGCCTCCTTGCTCATCTGCAATCCTACTCTCTGTCTTACCTCTAATTCTTTCAATAATAACCCTGCCATACACTTTACCTGGTATACTCAGTAAACTTATTCCCCTATAATTTTTACACTCTCTTTTATCCCCCTTCCCTTTATATAAAGGAACTATACATGCTCGCTGCCAATCCCTAGGTACCTTCCTCTTTCATACATTTATTAAACAAAAATACCAACCACTCCAGCACTATATCCCCCCCTGCTTTTAACATTTCTGTCATGATTCCGTCAATTCCTGCTGCTTTACCCCCTTTCATTCTACGTAATGCCTCACGCACCTCCCCCACACTCACATCCTGCTCTTCTTCACTCCTAAACGATGTTGTACCTCCCTGGCCAGTACATGAAATTATCGCCTCCCTCTTTTCATCGACATTTAAAAGTTCCTCAAAATATTCCCGCCATCTACCCAATACCTCCAGCTCCCCATCTACTAACTCCCTACTCTGTTTTTAACTGACAAATCCATTCGTTCCCTAGGCTTTCTTACGTTGTTTATCTCACCCCAAAAAAATTTTCTTGTTTTCAGCAAAATTTCTTGACAGAGCCTCTCCGTTCTTTCATCCGCTCTTCTTTTGCACTCTCTCACCACTCTCTTCACCTTTCTTTTACTCTCCATATACTCTGCTCTTCTACTAACACTTCTGTTTTGTAAAACCTCTCATAAGCTACCTTTTCTCTTTATCACACCCTTTACTTCTTCATTCCACCACTCACTCCTCTTTCCTCCTGCACCCACCCTCCTATAACCACAAACTTCTGCCCCACATTCTAATACTGCATTTTTAAAACTATCCCAACTCTCTTCAACCCCTCACTACTCCTACTTGCACTAGCCCACCTTTCTGCCAATAGTTGCTTATATCTCACCCTAACTTCCTCCTCCCTTAGTTTATACACTTTTACCTCTCTCTTACTTGCTGTTGCCATTTTTTTTTTGTCCCATCTACCTTTTACTCTAACTGTAGCTACAACCAAATAATGATCTGATATATCCGTTGCCCCTCTATAAACATGTACATCCTGAAGCCTACTCATCAACCTTTATCCACCAATACATAATCCAACAAACTATTTTCCTTACGTGCTATATCATACCTTGTATATTTATTTATCCTCTTTTCATAAAATATGTATTACTTATTACCAAACCTCTTTCTACACATAGCTCAATTAATGGCTCCCCATTTACATTTACCCTGGCACCCCAAATTTACCTACTACTCCATCCACAACATTTTTACCCACTTTAGCATTAAGATCCCCAACCACAATTACTCTCTCACTTGGTTGAAAACTCCCCACACACTCACTCAACATTTCCCAAAATCTCTCTCTCTCTCTACACTTCTCTCTTCTCCAGGTGCATAAACACTTACTATAACCCACTTTTCACATCCAACCTTTATTTTACTCCACATAATCCTTGAATTTATACATTTATATTCCTTCTTTACCTGCCATAACTGATTATTCAACATTATTGCCACTCCTTCTTTAGCTCTAACTCTATTTGAAACCCCTGATCTAATCCCATTTATTTCTCCCCACTGAAACTCTCCTACCCCCTTCAGCTTTGTCTCACTTAAAGCCAGGACATCCAGCTTCTTTTCATTCATAACATCTACAATCATCTCTTTCTTATCATTCGCACAACATCCACGCACATTCAAACATCCCACTTTGACGATTTTCTTCTTCTTCTTTTTAGTAAGCTATACAGGAAAAGGGGTTACTAGCCCATTGTTCCCGGCATTTTAGTTGACTTTTACAACACGCATGGCTTACGGAGGAAAGATTCTTATTCCACTTCCCCATGGATATGAAAGGGAAAAGCAATAAGAACAAGAACTATTAAGATAAAATCAAAGAAAACTCAGATGAGTGTGTATACAATAAACGTGTACATGTTTGCGTAGTGTGACCTAAGTGTAAGTAGAAGTAGCAAGACGTACCTGAAATCTTGCATGTTTATGAGACAGAAAAAAGACACCAGCAATCCTACCATCATGTAAAACAGTTTCAGGTTTCTGTTTCACAGTCACCTGGCAGGATGGTAGTACCTCCCTGAGTGGTTGCTGTCTACCAACCTACTACCTAATTATTATGCCTATATTTAAAAAAAAATCAGTTCACGTCTGTCTAACAAGAAAAAAAAACTGACACGGAAAATCCATGTGTTTTTCGGGGCAGCGGGATCAAAAGTCAAATTTTTTTTTTAAACGGGTATAAACCACATGACTATTTTTTTTTTTTGGAGTATACAGGTTGCATAACGTTTTATCTAGGTATACTCAGTATACACGATTTTATAACAAGGTAAACCTAGATTGTATGATATTTTGTCGAGGTTCATTCACGTTGTATGGTACTTTAAAGGTAAACATAGATGTGCGACACTTTAACAAGGTAAACGAAGATTGTATGATATTTTATCAGCGTAAACGCACGTTTTATAATATTTTATCAGCGTAAACGCACGTTGTATGATATTTTATCAGCGTAAACGCACGTTGTATAATATTTTATCAGCGTAAACGCACGTTGTATAATATTTTATCAGCGTAAACACACGTTGTATGATATTTTATATCAAGATAAACGTAGGACGTATGACATAAGTTAAACGCAAGATGTATGTTATTTTATCAAAATTAACGCATAATGTATGATTTGTTTTTATATAAAAATATGCAGTATATATCAAATTTGATTTGTATATAGGCAGTATATTGCACATTATTTCAGAAAGTACTGCTCGACCGAACTAAAAATTTCTCTCGGTGTGAGAAAGACATGACGCTTAAAAACCATACCAGGGTGGGTTCGAACCCGCGGTCAGAGAGTCTCAGAACTCCAGACCGTCGCGTAAGCCACTGGGCCAGCTGGCTTACGCGACGGTCTGGAGTTCTGAGACTCTCTGACCGCGGGTTCGAACCCCACCCGTGGTATAGTTTGTTTGCAATCGTGTCATTACGATTTCGTGAGACATGACGCTTGTTAAACGAGAATACGAACAAGTATTAATATTGAAGAAAGTGTTTATATATGAAACGACTGGATTGTGGTTGGTAGAACTATGATTGGAGAGTAGTTGTGACGACTACGATTGGATAGTAGTTGGGACTACTAGGATTGGACAGTTGTTGGCACAACTACGATTGGATAGTTAGTCAACACACCTAAACATCTCAGACCCCTTAACTCTCAGACTATAGGCTCTGAAATTTTCAAACTAATATTAATATAGCAGTTAGGGAGCCGAACCCGACCTCGTAAAATTCCAGAGTAGTGCGAGATAGCAGATGTACACCGAGTCAGGGGTACTATTGGTCAATTGTGAGCATTTCAGACAAGAAGCGCACGTTCAGTCTCTCAATGTACATCCACATGGTATAACTGCGTTGCTATGTTATTTCAGTGTGCGTATATAACACATACGTGTCTGTATCACTCGACATTTCAGTATAAAAAAAAAGTTTGAGGTATAATGATACAGTTAGCAGAATGAACTTATACTCAACTTTAAAAAAAAAAAAGATTAATACACTTTATATCATGTCAAATATTATTTAGTATGACTAATTTCTGCAGCGGTTTACCCGAACAGTACAAACAAAATTATCAATTAACAAAATTGCCAAGGAAAATAAAGTAATACGTTCACAAAAATCCCGTTAATTTCTGTAAAATGGACATAATTTCATGGAGGGATGTTAAAACCCTTAACTCGTGATTAAAGTAACTAACATGTTAGATACCAAAACTATCTAATCATAAACATTAAAAAAAATGATGCCTAGAAAAGGAGGAAATACAAGCAAGACAACATTTCTAGTCAAGAGGTAAGATAACTCGGCTAAGAGGTACATTGATGCTAAGTATATACAACTAAACCACACCGACAGACGTGAGAGGTCAGGGTCAAGGAACTACAGATGGGGAAAAAATGAAACCGAAAAAACTAGAAATGAAAAACTAGAACAGATATCTAGAAACTATTCCAAGGTCCACCGTGTCTGAATGAATTTAAACGAGTGAACAGAAAGTTAGGAGAAACGGTTAATTAATAATTAAATAAATAAATAAATAAATATATATATGTATATATATATATATATATATATATATATATATATATATATATATATATATATATATATATATATATATATATATATATATATATATATATATATATATATATATTAGACATGCAGTGGAAGAGAAATTTTGAAAAAAATATATTAAAGTACAGAAAGAGAAATAATTGTGAGTAGTTAATTCTCCAAGTTGGACCGAAACGTAGTGGTAAGTTTCTGTCTCCCAGGTGGGGGTTATATGTGTATTGTTCCAGTCACGGCATCGTGACTTTTTGTTCATCAATAATTGCAAGATAAGAATAAGAAGAGGAATATTAAATAAGAGAAGATATAATACATACCCTTGTGAGTGTGTGTGTGAGTGTGTGTGTGTGTGTGTGTGTGTGTGTGTGTGTGTGTGTGTGTGTGTGTGTGTGTGTGTGTGTGTGTGTGTGTGTGTGTGTGTTTTCACTATGAATTTACTGCTCTGTTCTTCCTCTTTAGTATCGGTCATTTACACGTTATATATTAACACAAGTAATGAGACTGAGAGAGAGAAAGCACAAAAACAAAAAGAAAAAAAAAACACATGGAAAGGAAAGTAGCAAGACCAATAATAAGAACAGGCGGCGAAGCGTAGAAACGGAAGAATAAAAAAATAAAGTAATAAGTAAAAGAAAAACAGGCTAAACAAAGAAAGCTGTAAAAAAAAGTGTTAAGCGTAAACAGAGAGAAAGGAACAGTCAAATAAAAAAAAATCAAAGGCAAATGCTAGATAAACAATGGGAAGGCTAAAGGTAAAATTATATAAGATTATTTTTTTTTTAAAATTTGAAGAAGAAGAAGAAGAAGAAATTATCAACAGATTTATAAAAAAGGGCTAATAAATATTCTAATAGATGTAGTAACTAATATAGTCAAGACGAAAAAGTAATAAGTTAGACAAAAATAATGAGATTTGAAGTTTTGAAAAACGCTGAGTCACCTGGGTACCTTGATCCAGGGAATTAGAGCTACTTCCCTACCTCGGATCATACCCTCATTACCTTCCCCATTCCCGCTGTTATTATTATCGTAAAGTTAATAACAACAACGGATCAATGTGGGTAAAACGAAACTTCAGTTATGGAAAATACCAAAAAAAAACAATAACGAAGAAAATGCAACAGTGAAAAAAACAGGACCTAATGCATAAAGAAGAATAACAGGATAAACAGATAAATACATCGATAGAAACATCGAAATACCGAATAGAAGAAACAACAGATGAGAAGAAAACACAAAGAGGAAGAAGAGATAGAGAGAGAGAAGGAGGGAGAAGGCACACGCAAGAACAGGACACACAGCAAAAGAGAGAAGACAAAAAACACGATGAAGCAACATAATAAATTATGAATTTTTAGAGCCAGTGAGAGAGAGAGAATAAAGCACACAAACAACAGGACACTAAGAGGAAATAACACCAGGAGGGAAGAAACAAGACAGAAGAAAGACATGTAAAAGAATAAAGAACTACAGAATTACAGAATAAATAAATGAGAATCACAGAATCGATAAAGGTGGAAAATTAACACGGAACTGATAAACGCGAATAACTCGAATGGAGGAAGAAGAACCAAGACGAAACAAAGAGTAAATGAGACAGCCAGTTATTAAAATAAGTAAATGAACATTTAAGGTATAATAAGAATTAGGTAAATATATCAGTGATAAATGTAAATAAATGAGGACTTGAACAATTAAACAGATTTGTTAAATAACTGATTTGGTAAACAGTTAAAAAAGTGAACGAGAACTAAGTGAAAAATAGAGATAAGAAAGTGAGGAAAGAGGGAAGATAAGGAAAGAGGAAGAAAGCGAACATGAAATAAATGGAAAGTCAAACATCAACAAAAATAAAACAAGTATGAAACAAGTAGATAAGAAAGAACACGAACAAGTCAGAAATCAGGTGAACATTTACGTAGGAAAGAGACGAATAAATACGCAAGGACGAATGTAAGTGAACACGGGTGAACGAAACACAAAAGAGTTAAAAAAAAAACCCACATAAAAGCATAAGAGAAGCACTGAAAATCTCAGTCTCTCTGACCCTCAACGCTGGGTGACAAGCACTGCCGACTAGTCTGAAGCAAATCCACGTTTCTCTCTATGATAGAAACGTCGTATGTGACAGATTTGCACTGCATCAAGTGTCCTTTCTACACCCCTAACAGTCTACTCAAGAAAACATCCCTTTGCAGACAAAATATACACCAATCATCTTGTGACGGGATGTATATATATATATATATATATATATATATATATATATATATATATATATATATATATATATATATATATATATATATATATATATATATATATATATATATATATATATATATATATATATATATATATATATATATATATATATATATATATATATATATATATATATATACATGTATATATATGCTGAGAGCTTAATTTAAATTTCAGGGAATAAAGTATTCTTGACTGGTGCTCAACAGGTTACATGCAGCTTTTATGACCCTCGTGTAGTCGATAGGTTTAAAACCCTGACTGACCAATCAACCAACCATCTTCGGAAGTTTGTGTAGTTGTGTCGACACTATTAAATTAGATTTAAGTGTTGCAGAACACGATTTTTTGAGGGGAGAAAGTTTCGCCATGTGCAAACTAAAGCTTTATTTCTGCAACGTGTGTCTTTATTTTAAGAACTTATCTACAGCTTTGTTACTTTCATGTGGGTTTATTTGTTCCGTAGAGAGAGGGGAGAGAGGAAAAAAGGAGAGAGAGGAAAATGAGAAGTAGAGTAACGGAGATGGACGAGAGTAGTTAACGGATGAACATTAAGTGAACAAGAGAGTTGAACAAGACATTAGAACTGACCGTGAGGAGGCACGGTCTAAGGAGAGAGAGGCGGACCCCAGACCAGTGGCGGGCAGGTGGTGGTGGTGGTGGTAGTGGTGGAGGTGGTGGTGGTGGTGTTGTTGGAGATGGTGGTGAGTGGTGGTGGAGGAGGTGGTTGTGGTGGTGGTGGTGGTGGTGGTGGAGGTGGTGGTGGTGGTGGTGGAGAGAGGGGAAGGCACACACGCCACACCACTACGGGGTACATACTCGCCCTCCTGCGATGTTCCCGAACAAAGCGACGTAAGTTCCGTGGCTTCCGTGGTTTCCGTGACCGACGGACCTGTTGGGGTTGGCAGGTAGTAGGGGAGGGGATGGATGGATGGAGAAGGGGTAAATAGATCCGGAGGCGAAGAAATTGGGTGAGGAGAATAGGAGAGAGAGAGAGAGTGAAGAAATGGACGAAGAGACGAGAGGATCAGAAATAAACAGAGAAAGAAGGAAGAGAGTATTAGAGTGAGGGAAAGAGGAAATGAGAAAGTGAGAAAGAGAGATAGAGACGAATGGAGAGGAGTAAATCGTTGGGCAAGGTGGGGAAATGCAAGAGGAAAAAGGGAATTAGGAAGAAACAAATACGAAAATGTTAATAATCGTTATGACGATAATACTAACGATAAAAATATGATAAATATGAAGCCAATGATGATGATGATGATGACGTTGATTATAGTGATGATAACAGTAACAATAATAATAATAATAATAATAATAATTATGAGGGTCAGTGGGAAAATACGAACGAACATTTTTAGCGAATATTACTTTCAAAACACCGTCTTCCATAAGTCAAGAACCACGGGGAAGAATATGTTAATTAATATGTTTATGATGTCACTGAGTAAGGAAGAACCCATCCGGATATTTTTACTCGTAGGAAATCGAAGTCAGAAGAAGACCGCTGAGGATGACACAAACGATAATGCATTGCCCTATAGTTCCCGACTCACGGGACACGTGAGGTGTGCTTCTCTCAGCGTACATATGCTGAGAGTTTCCCTTTAATCCCTATTTTAGGGGTCAAAGGATTCCTGCTCATCCGTGGAGAGGTCACGTGCAGCTTTATTGACCCTAGTGTAGTCGATAGGCTTTAAACCCCATTAACCAACACGGACATCCTATAACCAGACATTCAAATCAATCATCTAGATTTAATCTCATCACTAAATATGTTCACTAACCCATCACAAGATATATTAAGACTGCTACACACCTGTACAGGTGTCCATAATAAACATGTGGTATGTTTTCCAATTCAAATTTTTTTTTTACCTATGATCAGATATCTTTAAATATCAAAATTTGGTCCAAAACTTAAAAGGGATGTGAGTCTAGAAAATCTTCAACTGATTATTTTAAATCCAATAAAAGAAAAAGACATTCCTTGCTCGATTAAATATTACAGGTTAATGATTTTAAAAATCACTGTTTTTTTTTTTTTTTTTTAGATTGGCAAACAATTTGAGCTACTTAGATTGGAAGACAATTTGATCGTTCTCTCTCTCTCTCTCTCTCTCTCTCTCTCTCTCTCTCTCTCTCTCTCTCTCTCTCTCTCTCTCTCTCTCTCTCTCTCTCTCTCTCTCTCTCTCCCTCTCTCTGTTTCAGTCTGTCTGTCTCTCTCTCTCTCTCTCTCTCTCTCTCTCTCTCTCTCTCTCTCTCTCTCTCTCTCTCTCTCTCTCTCTCTCTCTCTCACTCACCTTCTATCCTTAGTCTCTCTATAGACCGAGGCTTCGAGGGTCGCCGAGTGCTTCTGGTGAGGTCATGACCTTCGACCTCAGCAAGAGCGTCCTCCCCCAGCTGTTCTATCAGCATCTGCAAGAACAAGTGACAATCTTATATTAGTGATGGTTCCTTACTAACTGTTACTGCTGCTGATTATTATTATTATTATTATTATTATTATTACAAGAATGCCTTCAATCAGAAAAGTAACAGTCAAATCCAACCAGATGGAGGCCGTTGGAGATTCTTTTTTTTTCAGTCAGTCTTTAAAATTTCACGTTGTGCATCAAAAGGGTAATTTAAAAATTGATTTATAGTAACCTTGGCTTACTGAAGTCAAGAAGCAGGGAAAATTGTGATCGAAAGCAATCACAAAAATACCCGAAGATGAAAGGTTAAAGTGACTTTCTATATATCTAAGTTCGTGTATTTGCTTGGGGTAAAAAAAGAAAGAGTCAAAAATCTTTTCAGACACTCAATAATTTAAGAGTCTATATTCACGTCACATCAGTTTGTACTGCTCGCAGATAGAACCAATGAAACATGAAGCGAAATGTACTCATATCAGTGCGGTCGACAGTTCGATATGAATAACCTAGAGTCCTAGTCACTCTTTCTCAGAGCACACGGGCGCGCGAGCACAAACACACACACACACACGGGGCCAGAAGCTGAGTCTTGACCCCTGCAACCACAATCAGGTGAGTAAACACACACATACACAAACAACATTTAGATATCAAACAATGTGATATATATCAGAAGCAGCCAGCTATCACACGCTTGGATAATCGTTTACACAAACGTTAACAGAAAGCTAAGGTCTAAATCCCAGGATCAGAACCTGTAATCAAGTATGTATATGAAGCGAGGTACACCATCTCCTCCATACAAGACTAACATAACGTCATTAAGCCTGAAATATTCTAAATCCCAAATAAGAAAATATCCAGTGTCCTCAAGACTGACACTAGTGGCAAGGTCCGTAATTGACACCAAAAAGATAAATCTACACCTAGCAGAATAATGGAAGAGCACAACTCTACCATTAGACTCCACACACGCAGTGTCTAACACCATCACAGATGTGACAAATCCTATGAATCCCAAAGCACAGAAACTGTACTCTTTCCTGAGTGGAGAATAAGAACACATTCTAAATGATAGAGACAATAAAACCTAAGAGCACAGGAACTGTCCTCTGTCCGCTTTCTATTTTATAAACAGGATCTATAAAACCAAGAGTACAAAAATTGACTTATTTCCGGAAGAGAACAATATTTGTGAAGACTGAGGGTCACACTCTAAGCTGTCCTCTTGACTATAGTAAACTAATATTTTGTAGAAATTAATTTGACTTATCCCTAATGATGCACTAATGGAAAATTGATGAGACTGATTGAAAAGAATATTCATGTTGATGTAATCATGTTACGAGCGACATAACTGGCTTCCATCAGGCCGGGAGTGATTGCTACTTTTCTGATAGGTTGTATTTTGCCGCTAGTGTTGCTGCTGCTGTTGGTTATGCTACTGCTCCTGCTTCTGTTGCTGCTGTTGCTTCTGTTGCTGCTACTATTGTTGTTGCTAATTTTGATTTGTTAGATTTTGCCACCGAAGTGGCTAGTTTGATGTGCACCCCATATCCATCCTGTGGATGGTAGCGAAAGAGCATATGGATACACAAAACGCCTAGGAATTAGGCCCCAAAAAGGTTTACTGGAGTGCGTCTGGCTTTATATCTAGTTCACTTATCTGTTAAAAGCAAATTTAGGAAATTTGCTTAATATATCTGCTATCTTATTTTCTGTTGTTGCTACTATTTACACTAGTGCTGCCACTGGGGCTGCTGCTGCTGCCACTGCTGCTGGTATTGCTCCTGATGTCGCTGCTGTTCTTAGAGGTCTGTGTACAGCTCTACACAGAACCAAACGTTGCCACAGTATAATATTACTCTGAAACTTGTTTCTACAATATTATCAGCAGTGCACCTTTGTATCCTGTTCAGTGCGCCTTTGTATTCTGGTCCTGCCTTCCTGGTTTAGTACTTATCTTAATGTGCCCTAATTATGGTGAAATGCCTGTTTTTACTCCTGTTCTGGAGTTCCTTTACCTTAAACACTTGTCCAACACATGTTTAACACCTCAGCTGGAAATCTTTCGCTCTAGACACGTGTCCAACACCTGTTCTACAGCTCACCTGGCATTCCTTTACTCTAAACACGTGTCCAACACCTGCCGCGCATAGCATCTGGAGTTGCTTTCTTTTAAGCACGTGCTGAAGACCTGTTGTAGAAGTCATCTAGAGTTTCTTCGCTCTAACACGTGTCCAACACCTGCTGTACAGATATCATTGAATCCCTTTGCTACAACATGAATATAATTAAAATGCCTTAAAAACACGTGAAAAATCTTCATTTCCAAGCCAATTTTTCCTCAAACTGCGTTTCGAAGAGGAAAAAAACTGAAGGAAACCTACAACTAATACTGAGCTCCGCTCTAACACCTGCCGTAGAGCTTACCTGGAGTTCCTGCTCTCGCTCCCTGAGCCTCCGGGCGAAGACCTGCCTATCGCTCTCCGCCTTCTTCATTTGGTCGTGAAGATCGGAAAGCTCTGAGTCGCTGTCTGGGTTCTTCGGAGGTTTGAGTGTTCCCCTGACGATGCGCTTATCGATAGCACCTTGAGGGTTTCTTCTGAGCTCTATGATCTGTGGGTGTATGAATGAGAGAGAGAGAGAAAGAGAGAGAGTGAGTCAGTGAGTCATTTAAAAATTGTGTTCTTGAAAATACTACAGAATAATAATAATAATAATAATAATTATTATAATAATAATAATAAGTATAATTATTATTAATAATAATAATAATAATAATATTATTATTATTATTATTATTATTATTATTATTATTATTGTTGTTATTATTATTATTATTATTATCTGTATTATTATTATTATTATCATCTGGTATTATTATTATTATTATTATTAATAACAAGAATAACAGCAAAAACGCGTCAACAAAAAATCTAAAAAAACACCTCGCCAAACACCCCAACAAAAACACTCCAGCAAAAACACCTCAACAAAAACACTCTAGCATAAAACACCCCAGCAAAAAATCGCAAAATAGCACCTCGCAAAAACACCCCAACAAAAGCACTCTAGCAAAAAAAAACACCCAAGCAAAAACACCCAAGCAAAAACACCCCAGCAAAAACACCCCAGCCGAAAAACACTCTAGCAAAAAACAATAAAACACTACCCAGGCTAAACCATTCGTATTGAAAAGGCAGGCTGGGGGGAAGTGCCCCCTGATGGGGTGGTGTTTCCAGGGGGGGGAGCAGGTGGAGGTTCTGGAGGAGTGGGAGAGGAGAGGAAGAAATGGGTGGGGGACTACGTGGGTGTGGGAGGGGAGGGAGAGGTGCGAGAGAGGGGAAGGGGACAGGAGGGACAACACAGGTGCCTTTTTCAACGTTTCCTGTCCTCCTGAAAGAGT
This sequence comes from Cherax destructor, assembly GCA_009830355.1. Classification (NCBI taxonomy): domain Eukaryota; kingdom Metazoa; phylum Arthropoda; class Malacostraca; order Decapoda; family Parastacidae; genus Cherax; species Cherax destructor. Next base: position 35,331 of record WNWK01004168.1, on the reverse strand, counting down.
GTTCTCTAAAAGATTTCCTCGTTGCCCCCTTTCTTCTCCTTTCTCCGGCTGGTGAAGGGCTCTTGATGCAAGGAACTGCAGCTGACCTGCCCTTGGATCAAAAATGATTACCTTCCATTCCCCAGGCGCTGTATGATTCATACGAGTTTAGCGCTTCCTCATATAACAATAATAATAATAATAACAACCATAACAACAACAACAATAATAATAATAATAATAATAATAATAATAATTGCAATAATTATATTAAAAATAATAAAACTATTATTATTATCATTGTTAGTATTAATATTAATAACGAAATTTGAAGGATAAGTACCTCATTAAGAGAGCTAATACTACTACTACTACTAGTACTACTACTACTACTACTACTACTAGTACTACTACTACTACTACTACAAGTACTACTACTAATACTACTACTACTACTAGTACTACTACTACTACTACTACTACTACTAGTACTACTACTACTACTACTACTAGTACTAGTACTACTACTCACTACTAGTACTACTACTACTATACTACTAGTACTTACTACTACTACTACTACGTACTACTACTACTACTACTACTACTACTACTAGCACTACTACTACTACTACTACTAGTACTCTACTACTACTACTACTACTAGTACTACTACTACTACTACTACTGACTACTACTACTACTACTACTAGCTACTACTACTACTACTACTTACTACTAGTACACTACTCTATTCTACTACTGTACTACTCTACTACTACTACTACTACTACTATTACTACTACTACTACTTACTACTACTAGCTACTACTACTACTACTTACTACTACTACTAGCTACTACTACTACTATACTACTACTACTACTACTACTACTACTACTACTACTACTACTACTACTACTACTACTACTTACTGTACTGCTACTTACTACTACTACTACTACTACTACTACTACTACTACTACTACTACTACTACTACTACTACTACTACTACTACTACTACTACTACTATACTACTACTACTACTACTACTACTACTACTACTACTACTACTACTACTACTACTACTACTACTACTATACTACTACTACTACTATCTACTACTACTACTACTACTACTACACTACTACTACTACTACTACTACTACTACTACTACTACTACTACTATACTACTACTACATACTACTAATAATAATAATATAATTATATATTGTTACTATTAAATCATTTAATATAATGTATATGATTATATACTGTGATTATAATTATCATTATTATATAACTCTGTGAGATCATTGATGAGACTCTAGGAAGGTAGTATCAGGTACACTCAGATACTCTGATTATGCATAGAATCTCCTGAGGGCGGAGAGTAGACTCAGACTCCATGTAACATGACCAAGAGAGAGCGGAGAGTGAGAGCCAGATGAGAAGAGAGAGAGAGAGAGAGGAGAGAGAGAAGAGAGAGAGAGAGAGAGAGAGAGAGAGACAGAGAGAGAGAGACAACACAGACAGAGAGGAAAATAAAACAGAGAGAGAAAGACTAAGCCTTAAATTTCAGACAGACGTTGGAACGCAGGTCAGGTAAGGGCTCGAGGTAAGGGAGCCGTGAAATCCCGGCTACCAGCGGCTGCCGGTAGGCGGCTCTGCTCTGGCCTCCCTGCCGGGACTACCTCTAGTGAACAGACAGCCAATGGAAACACAGCTATTTTTTTGTTATATGTTGACGACGATGATACGTATAGAATATTTATGTAATACAAAGTTTATACGTGCAGGGAACAGTCATATAATATTTATAGAATATGCATTGATATCGATGAATACAGAATTTTTACATTCATGGACAATGTAGAAGTAATTTATTATATATATATATATATATATATATATATATATATATATATATATATATATATATATATATATATATATATATATATATATATATATATATATATATATATATATATATATATATATATATATAAATGCATCTTGTACATCCTCAGACATAAATAAGACATTTCTGATGTTCACACGACATGATGAGTAAGACATCTGGGGCAACACTTCATTGTCGCAACGTTTCGCCCGCACAAGAACCTTCTTCAGTTGAATACCGACGCTTGCAAGACTGGGGACGGTAGAATAAAATTAGGCCCTTTAATCTTAGAGCAAGAAAGGAAGTAGACTAAAGAGGTACTTCAGTAGAGAGAGAGAAACACGCTCGTAGACTACAGGTGAAGCACAGTGACCAGATGGTAAACTTGGCTGGGCTGTGTAAAACTCTCTTTGGTGAAATATGAAAGTCAGTTTGTTACTCCTCCTCCTCTTCCTCTACCCCTTCCACCTCCTACTTCTCCACCTCCTCCTTTCCATTTCGCCTTTCCCTGTCACACTTTATTACTCTTACTCTTTTCCCTCTTCCCCTTCTATCTTTTCTCTTTTTTTTCCTCTTCACTATATTCGTCATTCTCTTACATTCTCTCCTCATCTTCCTTAGCCTTTCCATCTAATGCTCTTTCTTCTCCTCCGCCTCCCCCTCCTCTTCCTCTTCCTCCACGTCCTTGTCCTTCTCCTCCGCCTCCTCCTCCTCCTCTTCCTCCACGTCCTTGTTTTTCTCCTCCGCCTCCTTTTCTTCCTCCTCCTTTTTTCCTCTTCCCTCTTCATTCGCCCTTCCTTCCCTCCCACCATCTTTATCTCTTTCATCCACAAATCAACTGTTACTGGGATCGATATTTATCCAATTACACAAGTGTAAAAATTAGGGCAAATTAGTAATGGGAGAGCGAGGGAGAGGAGAGGAGAGAGAGAGAGAGAGCGAGGGAGAGAGAGAGAGATGGAGGGAAGGATGGAAGGAGGGCGGGAGTGAGAAGGAAGAAGGGACAGAGAAGGAGAAATATAAGAAGAGATAGAGGGAGGGGGAAAAAGAGTGTCGTAGAGGGAGGGAGCGGGAGAACTTGGGGTTAAAAGTAGGGAGGGAGGAAAGAAGGAAGGAGAGGAAGGGATGGAAGCAAGGAAGAAGGAAGAGAGATGAAAGGAGAACAGGTGCGAAAAAAAATATCTTAATTATTTCATGATAACTTTCATTTTCTTTGTTTTTGTTTTTTTTGTCCTCAGTGACAGATGTTGTTTTTCTTTCAAATTATTTGTTTCAGTTGCATTTGTTGTTGCAAAGGTGTTTCACCCCCGTTGAAAGTTTCATTGCATCATGGTTCCCTCGACCCGAACTCACACCAGGTTGATGGCACCTTCAACCAGGCTGTTGCTGCTGGCGGTAGCAGCAACTTTTAACGAAAGGGGGGAGGGGATAGGTGCGTGCCATACCTCCGTCCCAGGAGATAGAATCCTCCGCCTCTCCCTGCACTGAACGACCCGCACGGGTTCAGCGCCCCAGGCGAAGTACAGCACTTGGCGGTGTTCCCGGGACACTTCAGAGATCAGAGTGTCTCTTAAAGTTGAAGTTTGATGCTGAGGAACGGCTCTTGCGTCAAGGAATTGGAGCTGCCTTCCCTTTCCTCGGATCAGACGTGAAAAACGCCTTATTCCCCAAGGGTTTAACGCTTGTTCAGCAATATTAAATAATAATGATAATACTAATAATAATAATTAATAATAATAATATAATCGGAGTGGATAATGTAATTCCATTATTTTAGTTTAAATAGAAACTTACTTTTATGTAGCTGATTATTTAATTACATTTATTAGCTGAATATTTCCTGGCAATTGTATGTTTAGTTTTTGTCTTTAATGTCGCTATTATATGATTATGTAATTCTAATGTAATTAACACACACACACACACACACACACACACACACACACACACACACACACACACACACATACGCACACACACACACACACACACACACACGCACACACACACACACACACACACACACACACACACATGCACACACACGCACTAACACACACATAAAGCATGCGTGCGTGCGCGCGTGTGTGTGTGCAGGCCTGACGCTAACTACCGCTCCTGGAAACAATTAAGGCCAGGTGGAGAACCTAACTGTGTCTTAGGATGTGAGAAACTCACTATATGCCACGCCAGGAAAACTGTTTTAATTTGTGGCGTGTGTGTGTGTGTGTGTGTGCGTGTACTCACCTATTTGTACTCACCTATTTGTGGTTGCAGGGGTCGAGTCATAGCTCCTGGCCCCGCCTCTTCACTGATTGCTACTAGGTCCTCTCTCTCCCTGCTCCATGAGCTTTATCAAACCTAGTCTTAAAACTATGCATGGTTCCTGCCTCCACTATGTCGCTTTCCAAGCTATTCCACTTCCTGACAACTCTATGACTGAAGAAATACTTCCTAACATCCCTTTGACTCATAGGAGTCTTCAACTTCCAATTGTGACCCCTTGTTTCTGTGTCCCCTCTCTGGAACATCTTGTCTCTGTCCACCTTATCTATTCCTCGCAGTATTTTATATGTCGTTATCATGTCTCCCCTAACCCTCCTGTCCTCTAGTGTCGTCAGGCCGATTTCCCTTAACCTTTCTTCGTAGGACAATCCCCTTAGCTCTGGGACTAGTGTGTGTGTGTGTGTGTGTGTGCGTGTGTGTGTGTCTGTGTGTCTGTGTGTCTGTGTCTGTGTCTGTGTGTGTGCGTGTGTGTGAAAGAAACAGACAGACAGAAAAACACAAGACAGAGTAAGGTAGAAAAAGGCAGAGTGTTGCTGCAAAATTGAGCTAAAATACTTTTTTGTTTTATAAAGTGAATAAAAATCATTCACAAAGTCTGAAAAATATTGTTTGGTACTCCTAACCTTCCTCCATCTTTCCTCCCTCCCTCTATCCTCAATCCTTCCTCTCTGCCTCCCTCCTGCCATCACTCCATTACACCCTTCTTTCCGATTTATTTCAACTCCCTTTAGCATCTTTTCCTCCTCCACCTTCCAGTTATCCCTTCTTTCTTTACTCCTCCTCTTCTATTACTCACATTCTTTTCCTATTCTTCTCCCGCCTCTTTTTCTTCCTCCCTCTATTCTTTCCCTCCTTCCTTACTTCCTTCCTGACAGGTATTCTCTAACAAAAGGTAGTCCCAGACCTCACTCCCTGACCATTGTTTACCAAGGCTTAAAATAACGCGTTGCAAGTTCGGAACTGTGGCCCGGAGTTGTTGAAGCAAGCAACCAGCGGGTTCTTGGCCCTTCCATCTTTCCCCTTACTCAGTTCCCCTTTACCTCTTCCCCTCCCCTATTCCCCATTTTCTTTTCCCCTCCCCCTCTCCCTTTTCCTCACGAAGGCCCCCTGTGCGTGTTCTTGAAGGCTCCTTAGCTGTGCAAGGCCCCTTAACTGTGCGTGTTCCTGAAAACCCCTTAACTGTGCTTGTTCGTGAAGGCCCCTTAGCTGTGCGTGTTCGTGAAGGCCCCTTAGCTGTGCGTGTTCGTGAAGGCCCCTTAGCTGTGCGTGTTCCTGGGGGCCCCTTAGCTGTGCGTGTTCTTGAGGGAGACTAATATGGCTGCAGCAACGAGCTTCTCACCACCTTTCCTGCATGCAATTACCACAACGAAAAAGGAGGAAATTTTGAAGATGTATTGTAAGACTTTGTGTGGGCGTAGTGCGTCTGGTGAGAGTTATTGTTGTTGTTGTTGTTATTATTGTCATTGTTGTTGTTGCTGTTATTATTATTGCTGTTTTTGTTGTTGTTGATGCTGTTGTTATTGTTATTATTACTATTGTTGTTTTTGTTACTAATATTATTGTAATTGTTATTGTTATTTTATTGTTGTTGTTATTATTGATATTATTGTTGTTGCTGTTATTATTATTGTGAGGAGGAGGAGCAGGAACAGGAGGAGAAGGAGGAAGAGGAACAAGAGGAAGAGGAAGAGGTTTAAAATCCTCCTTTTTCAGTAAGAGTCGGTCAGTGTGTTTAAAAAATATCATCATTACCATTATTATTAATACCTTTTTTTTCTTATTGAGTTGCAATGATTTGAGGAACAAATAAAACAAAAAAAAGTCTCTGAGGGAATTTTAGAATAACTCCCGGGTCCGCATTAAAAAAAAAAAAAAAAAAAAAAAGGTCAGATCTGCATGAATTTCATCGAATCTAAATTAATTAAAAATTATTTACATCTTCGGTCATGAGGGAAGTGAAATATATATATATATATATATATATATATATATATATATATATATATATATATATATATATATATATATATATATATATATATATATATATATATATATATATATACAGTGGACCCTCGGTTTTCGTTCACCTCCAAACTCGAACAACTATGTAAATGTATTTTTGAAAGAACTTTTGTAAGTGTATTTTTGGGGGTCTGAAATGACTAATCTAATTTACATTTGTCCTTATGTGAACAAAATCGTTCAGTAATGGCACTCGAACAGCATTCTGGAACGAATTTTCAACGAAAACCGAGGGTACATTCCAGACACAGCTCTCAGAATAAAAAAACAATCTTTAATCTGTCAAGTAATGTTGGGAATTTTTATGCTTTATTTAAGGGGTTATTATTATTATTATAATTTTTTTAATCGTAAGAATAATAATAATAATAATAATAACGAAGAGTAATGTAGAGGATTTTTTATTTTTATTTTAGAGGTTATTATTATTATATTTATTACTATTATTATTTTATTATCATTATAAATTATTATTATTATTATTATTATTATTATTATTATTATTATTATTATTATTATTATTGCTAGAATAAAACTTTTATTCACAATAATAATAAAAATAACACACACAAACCCACACAAACATTTTATATCACCTTTGGTCCCCAGCCAAAATCTAGACAGCCTTGAAGACCCGCCATTAAGCCTCTCTTCCTCTCCCACCACCCCTTCCTCTCCCACCACCCCTTCCTCTCCCACCACCCCTTCCTCTCCCACCACCCCTTCCCCTATATTAACCAACCAACAGAACACCTTGCTACCCCCTGGGGCACTTTGTGGCACTCACTTTGGGAACGAAGACGAGGCAGAGCGTGCCAGTGGTGCAGAAGAGAATGAATACGGAGATGATGAGGTAGGAAGCATCCTGCTCGTCACTCAGGATGTACGAGATGGGTACGCCGATGATGCACATTATCACCACGTTATAGACGCTCATCCCGATGTACTTGGAGTCGTTGAGCGCCGGGATGCTGACTAGTCTCGTCTCCCAAGCCAAGAAGCACCCGAACACCTGCCGACAGAGAGAGAGAGAGAGAGAGAGAGAGAGAGAGAGAGAGAGAGAGAGAGAGAGAGAGAGAGAGAGAGAGAGAGAGAGAGAGAGAGAGACGTGAGAGGGCAGTGAGTGAGGGTTCAAATGTCAATATTGGATGTAATTAATTGCAAGAATGCAAATAGATGGCTTTTCCCACTCTTAAAAAAAGTATATATACACACACACACACACACACACACACACACACACACACACTGCGTTGAGGAGAGAACAGGGAGAAAGGTGAGAGGGCAGAGAGAGGGAATCATGAGTTCAGACAAGCGAGATGTCTCACTCCAAAAAATGCCTGGGAAAAAGATTTGTGGAACACCTGACGGAGTGGGAATACAGGGAAAAATGAAAACGGAATGAGTGGGAGAGGGCTCATAGCAATAGTGAAACCTATTCAGGTTCCCCCCTAGTCCCTGAAACATGACCCCGAGGGGACGCAAAGAGGGGAAAAGACTTGAGAGGAAAGTGAGTGGGAGATGTGAGTGGGAGCGATGTGTCCCACACGGGGAAACGGTCAAAGACCTGCTGAGAGGGTTAATATGGATGAGAATCAGGACCTAATTCATGGTCTGGATACTGGCCCACGAAGTTTCCCACTCCAAGAAATACAGATAACCTGTGGAGAGGGGAGAGACGGAATATGTGAGAGAGGCAATGAGTGGGAGAGTGAAGAGGGACATAGTTCTGCGTACTCGACCCAATTCAGCTTTAGTGTGCAATTATGTAATAAGAAAGTGAGTGGCTGGATATGTGAGAGTAGGTGAGAGAGAAGTGAGAGCTTTGAGAAAGTGGCTGAGCGCGAGAGAATGGGTGGATAAGAGGGGGAAGAAGTACTAGAGAGTGGGTGGGTGAGAGAGTGATTGAGTGTGAGTGAGTGGGCGGGAGTGTGACTGATGCCTTTCTCCGTTTTCCAATCATTCAAAGACCGGAATGGTCAACACCAGGATCTCCCACTCCATCAATTACCTGCAAGGTGAGTGACAGGTGAGAGGTTAATGTAGGCGAGGGAAGAGCAGAGAGAGAGAGAGAGAGAGAGAGAGAGAGAGAGAGTAGATAGAGAGAGAGAGAGAGAGAGAGAGAGAGAGAGAGAGAGAGAGAGAGAGAGAGAGAGAGAGAGAGAGAGAGAGAGAGAGAGAGAGAGAGAGAGAGAGAGAGAGAGAGAAAAAAGGAACGGGGGATGGGGGAAGGTAGGTTTGATTTTTGCAGCCAAAGCCGCCAGTTTATTATGCACCTCATATTGATTATGTGATCGGTAGCGCAAGAATATATGGATATATTAAAGGCCTAGCAATTAGGCGTACATCTTTATTGCCGAATAAGGCAAGCGAAGATTTGTGTATGCAATAATTTCGCAAAAATCATTCTGAACCTAACGAAAAAAAATATATTTCATTGTGTTTGTTTATTATTAAATTATTGTAAACTTATCTAAAATATATTTAGTTGGATTAGGCTAAATTAAATTGCGCTTGTTATAATAAGGTTAGGTAAGTTTTCTAAGGTTCTTTTCGTACAAAATTATTAATTTTTACAATGACAAATAAAAAAAAATATTAAACGTATAACAGAAAATTTTAGAAATTACTTAATTTTAAATGAGTTCTTGCTAATTGACCAATTTTACCTATTCCACTGGTTCAGTGGACTGGAGCGTCACGTGTTTTCGCTCACCATGAGGCGGGCAAAAGCATCATGGGTTCGACCCCTGGCTAGTACAGTGTAGTTATTGATCAATACCACTCGTTCGTGGTTACAATAATATATATATATATATATATATATATATATATATATATATATATATATATATATATATATATATATATATATATATATATATATATATATATATATATATATATATATATATTATATATATATATATGTTTGCATAATACGTCTGGTGTGTTATTTTTATTTAAAATATACTAACATATCACATAAGTTATTATGTTGTCTGTAGGAGCCACCACTCGCACGAGCTCTCCCAGGGCGAGGAAGGTGCCAGAGCTAGAGCTTGCTACCACCTGCAGCTCACGAGACTGCCATTCCCACTAGCCCCCCTGGGGTGGGAAAAATGGCAGACCAGAGGCCTAGCTTCTCCCTACGAGCCCCGTGAGGGCGGGAAATGGGGCTAGGCTTTGTTGACAGTTGGTCCCAGAAGATGAGGAGGTACTTTTACCTCCTCCCATGGCAGACATAAGTCTGAGACACTCCCAAGACAGAGAGCCAAGGCCGGGTCAACACCTGGAAAAGACCTGAGCCGGGAGAGTACCGGAGAATCAAGAAGAAGAATATTGTCTATATATTACGCAGTAAGTGAACAATGAAGCAAACAGTTTTCAAGAAAGTGACCATTAGGCTTACCGCATACCATGCATTTAGTCTGATCGTCGTCTGTGTGTTTGCCAAACTGCCAGAAGTACGTACTTGTAACCAAGCCTAAGCCTAGTCACTACAATAACAGTCCAGTCTGTTTACATTGCAAGTCGCTCTTTAAATATATTTATCTACATTCATTATATCACAGTTAGTTATTGATCTGCTCATGAGTCTAGTGAATTCTTATGACATTCAGATTTATTATTTACTTCTCTCCTAATGATTGACACAAATATACTCAAGTCATATTCTAAATTTTCTTAAAAGGGTACATTGTTTGGCTAATTTATCAACTTTATTTTGAAGGAATAATTCAGTGTGTGATGGAATCCATTCCTTTTTTTCCTCCAATTTTTTAATATCCATAAACACTGTGTTTCTTTAATGAGTATGATATAAGAGTCATTGCCTGAGTCAAGTGTCTTCGGTGATGTCAGAATCGATAATGAACAAGGAGTCAAGCTCAGTGTCATACGTTAAATTAAGTGCCATTAGGATGACACACAATTTAGTTAGCAGTTTAGATGCCCAGTTGTTAATTGTTTTTCCTGTTCAACACGGTTGCTATAATTCTTCTCTAGGAAGCTGGCAACAAGAGCAGATGCAGCACTGTAGACTCCTGCTTATAGTCATCGGTGTACATAATTTGTAATATATTAATACGAACAGTTAAGCAATAAATTTTGTCTTGTGCAGTAGGCTCTGTAAGTGATTTAAGGAAGGGATTACTAATGATGAGCTTCTTGGGAGGGGCTTTAAGATATGTGATATTAAATAAGACAATTTCCATGGAGTGGTGAACTACTCTTGTTGTCTACAGTTATACAGTTGCTACTGATTTAATATAATTGCATGTTTTATTTACCTCTATACATTTAGCAAGAGTTGTGCTAACAGTGTCTAGTTCTAGTTCTAAATTTTGCTATCTTAGATGTTAGCCCTACCTAAAATTCCTTTAGTTGCACTGCGAAGAGGATTGTACCAAGAACCGATCCCTGAGGAACATTACTCTTTATTTATTTCTAGCCACTCGGACACCTCATCAATGATTACCACTCTCTGGCTCCTGTTTGTGAGTCGGTCACTTATCCAGGTATGAAGACCGTCTTTTATACCGTGCGCTTATATTCTGGCCAGCAATCTTCGATGGAGTATCTGTTGAAGGCCTTATGGGAATTTAGATATACATCTGTTTGGACTTTCTCATCCCAGATAATTTCCTAGCTTGTCTCTAATGATAGTCTATTTCTTTACCTGAAATTGATGTTAAGCTGATGGGACGATAGTTGAGGGCACACGTGTTATTCCATTTTTTTAAATATTGGTGAGACATTTGCTAGTTCCCAGTCTACTGGCACCTTGGCTTGAGAGAGAGAGAGAGAGAGAGAGAGAGAGAGCGAGAGAGAGAGAGAGAGAGAGAGAGAGAGAGAGAGAGAGAGAGAGAGAGAGAGAGAGAGAGAGAGAGAGAGAAGCTAATGGGACGATAGTTGAGGGCACACGTGTTATTCCATTTTTTAAATATTGGTGAGACATTTGCTAGTTCCCAGTCTACTGGCACCTTGGCTTGAGAGAGAGAGAGAGAGAGAGAGAGAGAGAGAGAGAGAGAGAGAGAGAGAGAGAGAGAGAGAGAGAGAGAGAGAGAGAGAGAGAGAGAGAGAGAGAGAGAGAGAGAGAGAGAAGGGAGGGGGAATCCATTTCCAGTCCATTTCAAGCTTTCTCTAAGCAGATTTAAAATTCATTTCACGACAGCAAATCAAAATATAAATCCAATTTAAGAACATTCGAAACGTATTTCGAGGCCTCCCTCCTGAGTCAGTCCCAGATATACTCCAAGCCTTCCGAGTCAATTTTATATACACTCCAAGTCTTCTAAGTCAATCTTTGTAGACCCCAAGTGTTCTGTACATCAATACATTATAGTTTACTAGATGATATACGTAATTCTATCACACACATTTATTGCATTGAATTACTGCTAGAAATTCAAAATTACCAATACGGGAATGTCTCGTATATATTCATTGTGCATTGTGTATATGTATATTTTATTATATGTTAGGTATTTAGTGTAGTGCTTAGGAATAGTTAGGAAGAGTAATCATTTTGTAGTTGGTCTAACTATTAAACATCTTGTGGCGTTGCCTGGAGGCACGTCTCCACTAGTCGCTGGTGGTGGCTGAGCTGCTGCTAGACGTTAGTTGGTCCACAGGCAAGGAAGGGGATTGAACCTATGGCAGGTGAGTCCTAAAACTCACAGGCCAGTGCGTTAACCATTCGGTCAGCTGGCGCTAATAAGATTTATCTAACTAGGTATATTTCTTCACACACACACACACACACACACACACACACACACACACACACACACACACACACACACACACACACACACACACACACACACACACCTTTTAACACTGCACATTCTGTTAATCTGTGGGTGTTGTGTATATATTTTTCACGGCTTCTCTCATAGTCAGTTTGCGGTGGTAGACTGTGATATTCATAACCCTTATGGCTCTTGTGGAGATGCTGATATCTTTATTTTGGCTCCTGACTTACTGATCTCTGCCGTATTTAAGTCAGTTCTGAAAAGGAGTACTTGATCCTGACATACTGGCCTCTGCCACGTGTAAGCCAGTCTCCGATCAAGACTGCCGGAGTAAGCCAGTCTCCGATATTCTGGCTTAGGACACGGCTCCTGTATTTAATCAACACAGATATATATCTCCATAATTGGCCATGCAAGACTGGTACTGTCAGAGCACTTCCGTAGCTCTCTTACTCTTCAACTTATTTCTTCCCTTACCTTCTTCCATGATCTTCTTCCATGATCTACTTCCATGATCTACTTCCATGATCTACTTCCATGATCTACTTCCATGATCTTACCGTAGCTCGGTTGATAGCGCACTCAGCTCAGCTCACACATTGATTTCCGTGGTTCGATCCCCGGTACTAGTGGAAAGATTTGGGAGTTATTCATTAAGACACCTGCTGCCCCTGTTCACCTAGCAGTAAAAAAATACCTGGGTGTTAGTCGAGTGGTGTGGGTAGCATCCTGGGGACAAAATTAACCTAATATGCCCGAAATGTTCTGCATAACAAGGGGCTTTCTATATAGTATGTCTCTAATGTCAGCTAAGTCTGTATAAGTTGTATCATGTACTTGTAGAAATAAAGATTATTATTATTATTATTTTTATTATTATTATTATTATTATTATTATTATTATTATTATTATTATTATTATTATTATTATTATTATTATTATTATTATTATTATTATTATTATTATCAAGTTACATCTCGTTTTTTTCTCTCATCCTTATCGTTGATTAAATGTAATATTTTGAAATGAGTTTCAAGAAAATCTCTTAATTGTTACAATTTCCGGCTCCTTTCGGGTTTAGAGATGGATTCCTGGGTTGACAGGATGCGATCTGTAACACAATCATTCGAGTCAATTCCAATTTCACTACAAGCATTCTGAATCAATCTCCAGGTTCATTTCAAGTCTTCCGAGTCAATCTCCAGGTACTCTCTGAGTCGGTTCCTCTTCACTCCAGGACCTCAGAGTCGGACCCATGTACTTTCCAACATCAATAACAGTAACATTAAAAATTCATTCAAAATCTGTTTTAAGTTCACACCAGTGCAGTTCCAACTTCATTTCATGGTTATCAGAACTTAATCAAATTGACAAGATCAGTCTCATTGGAATTTTTGGCACACACAAAAAAAGAGTTCTTTTCGAGGTCCTTTCAATTGCAAGTTGATATCTTTGCAACCTGGTTTGAAGTAGGAAGTACAATGAGCATCAAAACTTCAAGTCCATTCGAATTTCAAGTTCCTCTCAGATCAGTTCCCTAGTTCTAAATTCACTTGGGGGGAAAAATGGTTGGTAAAGAGCTTTGATCAAGTGGAAGGGTAGTGCCATTTCCCTGAATCAAGAGTTCTAGAGTACCATCGAGGCTCAAATTTCCCCCTCTCTCTCTCTCTCTCTCTCTCTCTCTCTTGAGGGGTTCACCGAGGAAGGGACGGGGTCGTGATGAACATAATTAGTTTCCGGCGTGGAACAGAAGGGTTAGCAAAAAGGTCAAAGGTGAAGCACGTGTGTGCGTTAGATGACCTGTATGAGGTTGCGGGGGTCGAACCTTGGGCTTTCTTCTGAAATGCGTATTGAATGACGTGAGTCAGCTCTTTCTCTTGTCTATGATTATTTTAATATGTTTTATTATTTTTGGTATTATTATTATTATTATTATTATTATTATTATTATTATTATTATTATTATTATTATTATTATTATTATTATTATTATTATTATTATTATTATTATTATTATTATTATTATTATTATTATTATTATAATTATTATTAATATTTTTATTTTTATTAGAGTAATTATTATTAGATTTTTTTTATATTCATTGCGAAGAACTAAACCCGTAGGAGGCCAAAAAAAAGCGTCTGGGAATTGGGAGGCAATCAGATTTAATCCTTGAGAGGAAAAGGTAGCTCCTGTTTCTTGGATCAAGAGTCCCTTTTTTTCATTCGACAATCTGTACTTCCTTTGTTCCACAATCATTACTTCTCTTATGATGCAATCTTTACTTGCCTTACTCTCTTTATTTCCTTTATTCTACAGTGTTCACTTCGTTGATTCTACAATCTTTATTTTATTCTACAATCTTTATTTTATTCTACAATCTTTATTTTATTCTACAATCTTTATTTTATTCTACAATCTTTATTTTATTCTACAATCTTTATTTTATTCTACAATCTTTATTTTATTCAACAATCTTTACTTCCATTGTGGTACAGTAACGTCTACTTTACTAGACTAATCTCGACTATGTTGACTGAACTAGAAGTAGTTAGATGTTAGCTTTTTTTGAGCAGATAGCTTTAAGGTGGAGACCAGCGGATAGCTTTGAGGTGGAGACCAGCAGATAGCTTTGAGATGGAGACTAGCAGATAGCTTTGAGATGGAGACTAGCAGATAGCTTTGAGGTGGAGACTAACAGATAGCTTTGAGGTGGAGACTAGCAGATAGCTTTGAGATGGAGACAAGCAGATAGCTTTGAGGTAGAGACTAGCAGATAGCTTTGAGGTGGAGACTAGCAGATAACTTTGAGGTGGAGACTAGCAGATAGCTTTGAGGTGGAGACTAGCAGATAGCTTTGAGTTGGAGACCAGCAGATAGCTTTGAGGTGGAGACTAGCATATAGCTTTGAGGTGGAGACCAGCAGATAGCTTTGAGGTGGAGACCAGCAGATAGCTTTGAGGTGGAGACCAGCAGATAACTTTGAGGTGGAGACTAGCAGATAGCTTTGAGGTGGAGACTAGCAGATAGCTTTGAGGTGGAGACTAGCAGATAGCTTTGAGGTGGAGACTAGCAGATAGCTTTGAGGTGGAGAACAGCAGATAGCTTTGAGGTGGAGACTAGCAGATAGCTTTGAGGTGGAGACTAGCAGATAGCTTTGAGGTGGAGACTAGCAGATAGCTTTGAGGTGGAGACCAGCTGATAGCTTTGAGACGGAGATCAACAGATAGCTTTGAGGTGGAGACTAGCAGATAGCTTTGAGGTGGAGACTAGCAGATAGCTTTGAGATGGAGACCAGCAGATAGCTTTGAGGTGGAGACTAGCAGATAGCTTTGAGGTGGAGACTAGCAGATAGCTTTGAGGTGGAGACCAGCTGATAGCTTTGAGACGGAGATCAACAGATAGCTTTGAGGTGGAGACTAGCAGATAGCTTTGAGGTGGAGACTAGCAGATAGCTTTGAGGTTTAGACCAGCTGATAGCTTTGAGACGGAGATCAACAGATAGCTTTGAGGTGGAGACTAGCAGATAGCTTTGAGGTGGAAACTAGCAGATAGCTTTGAGGTGGAGACTAGCAGATAGCTTTGAGGTGGAGACCAGCAGATAGCTTTGAGGTGGAGACTAGCAGATAGCTTTGAGATGGAGACTAGCAGATAGCTTTGAGGTGGAGACCAGCTGATAGCTTTGAGACGGAGATCAACAGATAGCTTTGAGGAGAAAACCAGAAGATAGCTTTAAGGTGGAGACCGGCAAATAGCTTTGAGGTGGAGACCAGCAGATAACTTTGAGGTGGAGACCAGCAGATAACTTTGAGGTGGAGACCAGCAGATAACTTTGAGGTGGAGACCAGCACATAGCTTTGAGGTGGAGACCGAAAAATCTCCCTCTATCTGCCTTTTCCCCTATCCTCCCATCGAGTATTTTATATGTTCTGGTCATATCTCCTCACGTGAACCTTGTTATACCTATTCTTAAAACTATGCACGGAGCCTGCTTTCAGTACTTCTTAATATGAGTAACCTGATAAAGGAAGCTGAATGAGTCAGAATAAGGGAAAACAATAAGAGCAGCAACAGATATAACAGGAATAAAATCAATAATAACAGCCCAGTAACAAAAATTATTTGATAAAGGAACAGTTACAATTTTAACGGCAGAAACCTTGTCAAAATAAGAATAATAACAGCAACAGTAGAAAATAAAATGACATAAGAACAAAAATAGCCGGAGAAATAATAGCATAGGAACAATAGCAGCAGTATCAGTTGCGGTAGCAAAAAAAAAAAAAAACCACTGATATAATAGCACCACTAGAAGCAACAGTAGTTGTGGTAGTAGCAGAAGCAACAGAAGCATTGGAATAATAGGAACAGTAGCAGGAACAGCAGCAGGAACAGCAGCAGGAACAGCAGCAGGAACAGCAGCAGGAACAGCAGCAGAAACAGCAGCAGCGACAGTCGGGTCAGGCTGGGAACCGCTTGACTAATGTTGCAATTAGTCTGGAGCTCTGGTCATCTGTACACCACATCAGCTCAATACTAACCTGTGCCACCTGGCACTCACGCGCCCGCGCCCACGCCCACGCACCCACGCCAGGTGCCATAAATTCCCCTTCCCCCCGTCCAGCCCCCTTTTCTCCTCTGTCTCTCTCTCTCATCCCCATGTCTCTCTTGCCTCTCTCTCTCTCTCTCTTTCTCAAATTCTCTCTCTCTCTCTCTCTCAGTTTGTTTACAATGCAGTCAAATAACTTACCTTATATTTTTCTATTTTTTATATTTCTTTTGCTTTAAAAAAAAAACTTTTTTTTTTTATCAACTGTCTACTTGTATACCATTTTCCATTCCCTATAACTCTCAAGTGGTAATAAAAGTAAGTGCTGGATTTCGTAAGTACTCTTAAGGGAATAAAGTGGACACTCTATTTACGAATAACAAACTGGTTCCCTGTGCATTCCATTTTCTTTACGACTTTAGGATAAGTTCGTATCTCTTTATGGGACACTTATTGAGTGCTTTTATAACCTCGCGTGGAGCTCAAATTTGCTGAATTGGATATCTATTGATCCGGGTCCCGTCGTTAAATCTGTCTGGAATGTGAGACTTACTTTTCCGAATGGGATTGTTAAGCACTGGTGGGTGTAACAAGACGTACGTGTGTGTGTGTGTACTAATTGTGGTTGCAGGGGTCGATTCAGAGCTCTTGGACTCGCCTCTTCACTATTCGCTACTAGGTCCACTCTCTTCCCCTGCTCTAAGAGCCTTGTCTGTGTGTGTGTGTGTGTGTGTTACTAAGTACCCAGGGGTTCTAAAGTTTATCAGAAGCGAAGAGCGCGACTGGGAAACTTAAAAAAACGATATTCATTCACGACAGAAAAAAAAAGTCACTTAGAAGTGTGTATACGTAGTACGTCAGGAGCGTCTTACAGTAAGCAGCAGTGTGGAACCCACACCTGAATAGTCAGAGGCTGATTCATGTCTAGTCCTGGAGATGAGGAGGAAAGTGGCCTATGGAAGACTTTAGAGGCGAGAAGAACTAGAGAAGCCTTGATCATGATGTAGGGGATAGTAAGATGATTCGAGAGTGAGAGCAGAGATATCTGAAAGGAGGAAACCAAGGACAAGAAGGTGTGGATGCAAGGTAAATTCGCAAATGGGTCACAGGAACGGCAGGAAATTTCCCTCATAGAGGTTAAAAAAAAGAGCAACGATCTGAATGAAAAAATTGTTAGTGGTGGGTGGGACTTCATGAATAGTTTCATGATTACGTATGGTAGAGCCTAAGAGGCTAGGCATTAGTATAACCCATCGTGGGAAGTTGAGAGACGATACAAGGGTCCCACTAATACTTCCTCCTGCCCAGGTGATAATCCAACCTATTATATCAGACATTCCCACACGTCACCTGGACAATAATAATTTCCTATTCCCTGCCTCATCCTCACACGAAGTACAGTGTTATATATATATATATATAACCTCAAAAAGAGGCTCATGGGAATCTAAGACAAATAAGGAACAGGAATGCCCAAGCCGTGGTAAGCATCTTAATTTAATACCCCCAACACCTTCATCTCTCATTCAAACATTTCGGTGTTTCAAAATTCCTCATCAGCTGATCTACATCATAGGCAAAAAAACAACAACTTCTATTTATACAACGTTATCAAATTTGCTTCAATAGAACACTTAAACAATCAAACAACTTTCATAGAATCTATTGTCTAGTAAAAAAAAAAAACTCTCACAAAATCTATTCCAATGGAAACAGACGTTGAAATCTATAACTCTGTAAAAGCCTAGCAGTCTATTGCAAAAATATATCAAACTGTAGCAGCCTAGCAATCTATTGCAAAATCTATCACACTATAGCAGCCTAGCAATCTATTGCAAAATCTATCACACTATAGCAGCCTAGCAATCTATTGCAAAATCTATCACACTATAACAGCCTATCAATCTATTGCAAAATCTATCACACTGCAACATCTTCAAAATCTTTCCCACAATCGCAGTTTGTCAACAATATCTATCATAAAGACAGATGCTACTAACATATTCACGATAGACCATACAATAGAAACAGCCATTCCAGATTACACCAATCATACGTCAAAGTCTATCATCACCATTAACCAAGAGTTATAGACCTATCATTACCAGATCCATATAGGCATTATGTGCTCTAAGTGACGCATATATGCGCATATACCAACCCGTTTTTAATCCTTTATACATGTTTATCCTTACCAACAGTAGACCAGTGTATGCCTATATACTCGGAAATATTAGAATATAATAGGCCTATATTCTCGCTATGATAATATCCATTATGCAAATATTCGTTCAATTTGTAGACATATGTATATATAATTTCTATTATTAGACTCCTACAGGCGTATATGCTTACCCTTACGGGCATATACACTCATCATTACTTAAACCTTATAAGCGTATATATTCACCATTAGTAACATCTTATAGGCGTACATATACTAATTGAAAAACTTATTAAGCGTATTCATACACCAATACTACGGGCGCATATACTCCCAAATAGTAGACCCTAATAGGCGTATATACTTACCATTAGTAGCCCCTTATACGCGTATATGCAGCCTACAAACACGGAGATCTTTTGGCTCTTGCAGTACTCGTTCTCTGGTATAACGAGTATATCGCCTCGCATCTGAAACACAGGAATATACCCGTGAGAAGGCTGGTATCTGAAACCTGGGTATATCTCCCGGACATATGAAAAACAAGACACACACACACACACACACACACGACACACAAACCATCCCCCCCCCACATAACCAGGCACTTCTCCCCCTCCCCACCCACATAAGCCTCCCACCTCTCTCCCCCTCCCTGCTGTAATTACGCAAGAGAAATTAAGATGTAAGGCAGAGGATTCCCAAGTTTAACCATATTTGGGGAAATAGTGTTGACGCTGGCCACCAGAGTAAGACACATGAGCCGGATTATCTTGTTAGACGTGAGGTGAGGAGGGAAGAAAATGATGTGAGGAAATGAGGTAAAGAGAGGAGGAAGGAAAAGTGAGAAGTGTGGAAACGAGAGGAGGAGGAGAGAGAATTAGACACATGGGAAACATCTGGGAATTTTAACTTTGTAGACGTTTCGCCCTACAGTGGTTTTATCAGTACAATACAAGGACATGATGTGAAGACTGTAGAAATATATACAGGAGACTGTGAAAGACGAGGTGATCAGTCCCTTAGCCTAGAAGCAGGGGATGAGTGGTCTGAGGGACTGATTACCTAGTCTTCCTCTGTCTTCTGTATACATTTCTCCAGTCTTCAGATCATGTCCGTGTATTGATAAAGGCACTGGATGGAGAAACGTCTGCAAAGTAAAGATAGTTGATGTTTCACGTGTGTCTTTATCTTTTCAGAATTTATGTCATTGATATATAAAAGAAAGGTGAGGAGTGAGGTAAGGTGAGGAGTGAGGTAAGGTGAGGAGTGAGGTAAGGTGAGGAGTGAGGTAAGGTGAGGAGTGAGGTAAGGTGAGGAGTGAGGTAAGGTGAGGAGTGAGGTAAGGTGAGGAGTGAGGTAAGGTGAGGAGTGAGGTAAGGTGAGGAGTGAGGTAAGGTGAGGAATGAGGTAAGGTGAGGAGTGACATGAGTGACATGAGGAGTTAAATGAGACAAGGAAAGGAATGTTGTTAAAAAAATAATGAGAGTTGAAAGAAACAGACAGAAGGATATATAAAGTGATAAAGAGTAAAAAATAAATATTAAATAAGTAGCAAAAGCAGAGAAAACTGCAAATAAATTCAATAAACTTCAATAAAACGCTAATAAAACCCACTGAGCCTGCAACACTTACTGAAGCTGCGTTTGTTGACGTATAGTTCAGGTAACTCCATTAACTATGTGAAGACTCTGTACCAGGATGATGATTTAGACACTTGTGGAAACGTTTCGCCAACCTTTGACTTACTCAGTCCAATACAGAGAAGAATGGTTGAATATCAGAAGGAGTTGGAGGTAATCAGTCCCTCAGAATAGAGTCGATGTGATCACACATATCGACTCTCTCTCTCTCTCTCTCTCTCTCTCTCTCTTATATATATATATATATATATATATATATATATATATATATATATATATATATATATATATATATATATATATATATATATATATATATATATATATATTACTTTTAACACGCTGGCCGTCTCCCACCGAGGTACAGTGACCCGAAAATTAAACACTTTCACCATCATTCACATTATAACTGTTTTGCCGGAGGCGCGCAGATATATCACAAACCCGTCCTTTAGAGTGCGGGCATTGTTCTCTCCACCTACAGGACTCAAGTCCAGCTAACCGGTTTCCCTAAATCCCTTCACAAAATATTACCCTGCTCACGCTCCAACACCTGGCCAAGCCCCAAAAACCATTCGTCTCCATTTACTCCTAAGACGCTCACACATGCCTGCTGCACGTCCATGCCCCTTGAACACAAAACCTCCTTTGCATCCTCCCTCCAATCTCTCTTGTTCAATATATATACGTACATTCTGACTTCAATATCAAAGTGGGTTAGGCCACTATTATTTTTTCTTCTCCTCCTCCTCGTCTCATACCTTATATCACCTTTTTTCCTCCTTTCCTAATCTTCCTTCCCACCTCCTTACCGTATTTTATTATCAAAAACTCTTTGTGTCCCTGCAACATTCACTACCCTTCCAGCCCGTCTTTCAATACTCACATAAGGTGTCAGTTTTTTGGTTTCCCTGTAAAAGGGGTCGACGATCTGCCAGGTGGTCATGATGGCCACGTCCACGCACAGCAACACGAACACCACCAAGAACAGCTGTGAGTCCTTGATCACCTGAGGTAGAGAACACCGGCATGAGAGTACACAGAGGTGTGGTGACATTGGAAGGGATACACTTGATACAGAGAAAAGCTTTGTTACAGACAGTGTTGTGCTATGTTTTGAGCTTAATCAGGTCCCATTTCTCTCCGTGTAGAGTTGTATCAATCCATGAACTGATAAACTCTGCACCTGATTAACCCATGATGATCTGATGGACCCTAAAACATAATCAGATTAAGATGACATGAGACACTCTATAATTCATTAAGACATGCTGATTTGACGATGATCTGCCATACTTGACAAATGACTCAAGAAAATAGCAATAATACGATTCCACGCCTCACTCGCCATGGGTTCAACCCCCCAACCGTTCTCTTGTTTATACTTGACAATATCTGTTGCTCTACAGTGGTTAGATTCTGGTGGTCTGTTATATCAACAGTGTGACATCTATCTTGTTTTGTGGACCAGCTGCAACAGGTGGAAGATACCCGGTCAACATAGAGGCGTATGTGACATGTACTGACTTGGTTCGCGTTTGTTTGCGTGGTTCTGCAAAATACACACACACATCCACCATTCACACACACACACACACACACACACACACACACACACACACACACTCAGATGAATTACAGGGATGTTAGGAAGTATTTCTTCAGTCACAGAGTTGTCGGGAAGTGGAATAGTTTGGGCAGCGATGTAGTGGAGGCAGGTTCCATTCATAGCTTTAAGAAGAGGTATGATAGAGCTCATGGCGCAGGGAGAGTGAGCCAGTAGCGGCCAGTGAAGAGGCGGGGCTAGGAGCTATGACTCGACCCCTGTAACCACAACTAAGTGAGTACACACACACACATATACACACGCACACACAAACCGTGGTGATGAACGCACCCTTGCATTAGAGAATCAGAGGTAAAATAGCGTTGGATAATTGGGCAAAAAATCGATGAAAGGCATAATGACGGGGAAGGTAAACCAATATTTTATATTAAACGACGTTTCATTCACTACTGAGCTCTATTAGGAATGGTAAAGTTCAACCAGGAGCGAAACGTCTGCCTTACGTCTCTAAATGTAGCTTATGTTTTTCACTACGATGTCAATAATTTTTCTCCACTTTATATTATCTCAGACTTTCGACGGACCATTAGCGGTCTAGGACGAACCGAGAGATCGTCTCAAATTTTCCTCTCCAAATTAGGGGTTAAAAGTGAATTGCTCCGACCTTTGTGGACGTAAACATCGTGCTGCCAACAACAGTGTTGAGCCTTTTGTTGTGAAGACGTTTCTCTTCGCGTGGAGCTTTACCTAGTTATGATAAAACCCTACACAGAGCGATACGTCGTCCCAATAAAAGCTTGTTTAGTAATCTGTGTCTTATCATCGCTCCAGCTGGGGAACTGTTCATTCTCTCTCTCAGTTCTTCCTCAACTTATACATCCTTTCCCCTTAACAACCCATTCGTGGCAATTAGCCATTCCTTTTACCCCTGTCTTCCCTTAGCCTCCCTTAACATCCATTTCCCTTACTCGCCTTCCCGTCGCCGCTCCCTATATTCCAGCAAACCTGTTTCTCTCGTTTTCGTATCACGACAAATAAATTTCAATGACAACTCTGTCTTTGTAAAGTAGTGTTTTTATTCTTGTTTTTTTTATGCATAAGCTAAATTAAGTTGTTGACCATTACAGGACAAATAATTATCGGTGTTCATGGTATCAACAGAGATTATTATTCTGCGTTTAAAATTATGCTCAATGAGCATGGTGGATACACACACAAACACACACATACACACACACATACACACACACATACACACACACATACACACACACATACACACACACACACACACACACAGGAGCTATGAATCGACCCCTGCACAACTAGGTGAGCACACACACACACATATACATATATATATATATATATATGCTAGGAATTCGCAAGAGCAGGCGATCAGTGTTTATATATATATATATATATATATATATATATATATATATATATATATATATATATATATATATATATATATAGTTTCCATTGTTTGCGTTGCCTACATAGGGTATTTATCAACACCATTGATCAGCAGACGGAGGAACGAGTCTCCAGCATGCCCTGCGCCGCTGAATGATATACAACTTATACTATTGGGTGTCAAGCATCAACGTTAGACCACCAGAACCGGTGTACCGTATCAGTGGTCGACTACATGTGCAGGTGGTATATGGACCAAGATGAATATCTGTTAAAGGGATTATTGCAAGGTATACTTAGAGGAAAGGGGAGGGGGGATATCCATGTGTTATTCCTGTTTGCTCCCGTGAAGAGGTGAGATGCGGCAACCTGAGGGCGAATGTAAATAGCGGATTTATGTTGTTGTTATTGATGTTGTTGTTGTTGCTGCTGTTGCTGCTGCTTCTGCTGCAGCTGCTACTGCTTCGTATGTTGCTGCTGTTATCTGCTGCTACCTATCTACTGTCGTAGCAGACGCTGCTTCTACCACTACTACTGCTGTTGCTGCTATTACACATGATGCTATTGTTGATAGGTGGTTGTTGTGGGTCCTGCTGTTGACTGCTGCTATTCCTGCTGGTGGCTGCTTCTGTTCCTGCTGGCAGTTGCTGCTACTTTTCCGGCTCTTGCTCCTGCTCAAGCTGCTATAGCTGCTGCTGCTGCTGCTGCTGCTGTTGACTGCTGATGCTGGGCATTCTACAATTGCTTCTGCTCTTGCTACTGTTGCTAGCAGTTGCTGCTGCTCTTGCTTGCAGGAGGCTGCTGATCCTGCTGTTGCTGCTTCGCCTGCTGCTCCAGCAGGTGTTCCATGATTAAAATCTTCCCCCCCAAAAAACTTTGGTAGTCTATTTGATTTGAGGCCGATCGACTAAGTCATAAATTCTACAATTTACTTCCACACTAAAATCTAGGACAGCTTATTCACTAAAATAAGCATTAAAGGTTGTGTATATATACTGAGAAAGGGTTGGTTAGATAATTGAGTTTAAAGCCTATCGACTACACGAAGGTCATTAAGGCTACATATCATCTGCACACTACCAGTCTGGCGGACATTAACACCTAAATTATGGATTAAAGTGAATTTCCAGTGTGTATGCAGTGAGATATATACTGCTTTCGGAGTATTCATACAAAAAGATTTGAAATAAGTCAAGCATTTCACTATTTATAGCATTATTATTATTATTATCATTATTATTATTATTATTATTATTATTATTATTATTATTATTAGTAGTAGTAGTAGTAGTAGTAGTAGTAGTAGTAGTAGCAGTAGTAGTAGTAGTAGTAGTAGTAGTAGTAGTAAAAGCTATTATGAGTATCATTTTAATCAGTACCTTTAACACAATCACTGTCATTGTGATTATATTTATATCTTTTAAGTCAATGATATTTGCTTGCTACACTGGCCATTACCCAGAAATGTAGTGTATCCCAAGGAAAAAAGAAGTATCCACTATCAGTCAGTCAATAGTTGTCTTGCCAGACGTGTGGAGACACAGTATTGTTATTATTATTATTATTATTATTATTATTATTATTATTATTATTATTATTATTATTTTCATTGGTCAACAATGAACAGTTTTTTGTTGCCAAAGATATTCGAAGAACGGTTTTTCAAAGTAGCTCTAAAAAAAATACCACGGGCGGGGATAGAACCCGTGGTATGGTTTGTTTACAATCGTGTCAAACTAGCCCTAACTTGTGAGATATTGCACACCTACTCTCAGTTAAGAAGGAACTTAGCCCTAACGTGTGTATATGTATATGCAGTGACAATTTGTATATAGTGATAGTTTTAATAAGGAATTTATTTTTATTTTTAAATTATTTAATATTTAAGGAAATGAGTTGAAATGCATTTTGCTACATTTGTGGCAAATACTCTTTGCAAAAACAAAGAAAAAAATCACAGATTTTTTAAAACAAGCTTATCTTGGTTAATATTTGGAGAACAAGACAAGTCTTCGGCTCCCCATGTGGTCTGCAAACCCTGTGTGGAATGTCTACGACAGCGGAAAAATAGGCAAAGGAGAAGTTTAAAGTTGGGTGTGCCTGTGGTGTGGAGAGAACCGGAAACCCACCACGACGATTGTTATTTCTGTATGGCGAATGTGTAAGGTTTCAGTCGATGCAAGAAAGTCAAGTGGGAATATCCTGATTTGTAGTCAGCAAGGAGAGCTGTGCCACACAGTGAAGACGTTACCATACCAGTGTTTACAACACTGCCTGACCTTCCGTTGCCAGATGTTGAAGAAACTCGGGGTTTAGGATGTAACACAGGTGATAACAGTGGAAGTGGTGTAACACAGGTGATAACAGTGGAAGTGGTGTAACACAGGTGATAACAGTGGAAGTGGTGTAACACAGGTGATAACAGTGGAATTGAATATGAAGTAAACATTTCAACACCCCAACAGTTATCCCAGAAGAACTCAATGATCTGATACATGACCTCAGTCTGTCAAAGCAAGTATCTGAACTTTTAGCATCCAGACTAATAGAATATAACTCTCTACAACAAGAAATTAAAATAACAGCTCATCGGACAAGAGAGGTTCAATTCCTTCCTTATTTCATCCAAGAGGAAGAACTTGTATACTGCAATTACATTCCTGGACGTATTCGAATGGGACTTGAATATTGACCAGGAGACTGGCGGCTGTTTATAAACAACTCCATTAGAAGCTTGAAATGTGTCTTATTGCACAATGCTAACCAATATTCATCTCTTTCAACTGCTCGCTCAACAAAACTGTGCTGATGACCAACACAGAAGTAAATTATACAAACAACGTTTTCATATACATACAGTAATTAGTGATATCTGAATTATCTTACTATGATAATCTTATACATAGAATGAAGTGTGTATTACATGATTTGGCTTTTGCATGATCTAAAAAGTAATTTTAATGCGATTGGTAAGTTAGGCCCGCATGTATTTTTCAATGGGATGCCAAATTGATCAAAAAATAGAGGTTGATTCACCGGGAATTCCCAAGGCCCGGGTCTTTACCAGATGGCGACCCGGCTTCGGCTCCCTGGCGTGGGAGTAGCAGAGACCTAAGTCTCCCATGGGAGGGGGTACCCCTCAGCGGTGGGACCAACTGGTCCCAGGCCTAGCTATATTCGCCCACAAGCACGTAGGTAGATAGTTGCTAGGCCCCTCTGGTCCGCCACCTTCCCCGCCCCAAGGAGGCTGACGGGAAGGGCAGACTTGCGAGCCGCAGATGGTAGCAAGCTCCAGCCTTGGCACCTACCCTGCCCTAGAAGGGCTGGGCATGGTGATCGACCGCAAAAAAAACTAGAGCCAATCAAGCAAAACCGATAACATATTCGGAATCAGCAACACAAACTTACCCTTAGTGTAGTATTATTGGCCAGAAAATGAGTGTTGACCAATGAATTATTATTATTATTATTATTATTATTATTATTATTATTATTATTACTGCTATCAGTTATTAATTTTGCATAAATACAAAAAAAAAATTGTGTGCCCATCTTTCACTGGAATGCCACTTCCCATTTTCTATTGAGTGAAAAAAGTATTATAGAAAATGTAATTAAATACTCTAATGCAAATTATCGAGTTAAAAACCGGGAGGAAAAGCAAAAATGTAATTAATACCGAATTAAATGGAATGACAAAGAGAAGATGCAGAAGAGAAAGCGTGTAGAGGAAAGCAATATAGAGGAGACAAAGGAAGATAGAGAAGGAAGAAGAAGGAACTGGAGAGGCAATAATACAGAGAACGAATTTAAAATAAAGAGAAGGGGAACTGAGCTCTGGGAGAGAGAAAGCAATAAGGAGTAAAGAAGGTTTAAGAGTGGAAATGGGAAGAAGGGCCGAGATATTAAACAGAGGCAAGAGAGCAAACATCGGAAGAGCAGAATAAGGGAGAAAGGAGAAGAAACGTGGGAGAAGAGGGTGGAGGAATTCAATAGAAGGCAGGAGGTGGAAACGCGACAAGAATGAAAGACCACGTAGTGAAGAATTGATTAAATTTGTGGCAGAGGAACAACAAAAAAAAAAAAAGCCTGATCAATCGTAAGGTTAAAGCTGACTGGATGGGCGGTGGAGGAGGGGGTAGGTGCCTTGATGCTGGTGAAGAGTTCTTGATCCACGGGACTGGGGCGTTCATTTCCTTCCTCGGATCGACCTTCAGTGAATGGCATTCTTCAGGCACTCTAAACCTACACAGGTTTAGCGCTTCCCTATGAATATAATAATAATAATAATAATAATAATAATAATAATAATAATAATAATAATAATAATAATAATAATAATTATTATTATTATTATTATTATTATTAGTAGTAGTAGTAGTAGTAGTAGTAATAGTAGTAGTAATAGTAGTAGTAGTAGTAGTATTATAATACTTGGATGAATTCTCACACTATGACCAGTGTACCTTCCACCAAGTACTTTTTATTATTATTATAATTATGGGGGAGCGCTAAACCCGTAGGATTATACAGCGCACAAGTACTTTTACGCTGTAAC
Organism: Cherax destructor; assembly: GCA_009830355.1. Lineage (NCBI taxonomy): Eukaryota > Metazoa > Arthropoda > Malacostraca > Decapoda > Parastacidae > Cherax > Cherax destructor. Next base: position 7,471 of record WNWK01004168.1, on the reverse strand, counting down.
ATGTGACTTTTGACCTTTAACCTGCGAAATTTGACCTTTAAACTTCTGACCTTTTACCTGTGACCCTTGACCGTTCTTGACCTCTTTTGCTTATACAAAAAAAAAATCATTTTATTTCCCCCTCCCCCCCATAGGGTAACCTCAAAATGTTGGCTATTTTTCGACAGACATTCTTGTTATAGATCTGTTGGTCTGTTCCTATTTGGTCTTTTATTAGGAGCTGTTTTTGGCAGGAACCAAAGAGTCTTCGGTTGTGTTGTGTTTCCTTGTGCTCCACTGATTGAGATATTATTATTATTATTATTATTATTATTATTATTATTATTATTATTATTATTATTTGTAGTAGTAATAGTGTTGTCATTCTTATTCGTATTATTATCATCAACGTCATTATCATTATCATCATGGGAAGTGTTAACCCATAGGGGTCATATAGCGCCTGGGAAGTGGGCAGACACTCAGGTTTGATCCAAGGAAGGGGGGCACAGACTCATTTCCTGTCTTCATGAGCCATACTGATAGAAACACAAGAATCGACAGAAGAAACTTAATCTAAAAACTTTTAGAAAAGTGATGAAGAGGAAATATAATCACGACATACAAAATACCCAGAGGAACTGAAAGGCAGACAGTGACAAATTCTATGACATACGAGGAGCAAATGCAATGGAATATTGATGGAAAATTGAAAACACATAGTCTTAGGGAGGTCAGGAATTACTTCTTCAGTTTCAAAGTGGCAAGGAGGTGGAGTGAACTGGAAGAGGAAGAGGTAAACGCTAACTTGATACGCAGTTTTAGGAGTAGGTGTGTCACAATTCAGGACAATGCTACCCAAGTATAGGTTTATAGGCGGGTCCAGGAGCCTTCCCTCTTAAAATATTTCCTTCCTCTAAGCTTTCCTCTTCTCAAAAAAGAGAAAATCTCCAATCACCCTCTTTCCCCGCCCCCACAAATGAGACCCCGGTTTCCCAGTCCTTCCTCCATTATGTAACCTGGAGGGGTTAGGGAGTAGGGGGTTATAAGCAGGGGCATAATGAGTGTCAAACAGTGGGCGTGGACCAGGGTGTCGTCCAACCGTCCCCAAAACACGACATACGCATCTGACTTCATTAGCTAAATGGCCCGGCAAATGGCTCATCCATTCACACCCACTCAACAGACATCAGATTAGCAGGATGTGGATGGAGTGCCTATTGCAGTTATTCGCAGCTATTGCTGTAAGTATCGCCGTTTATTTATTGCTATTATTATTGTTATTATTATTATTATTAAGATATACGAAAGAGCGGTATTTCTTCTCAGTCCAGCTTTGCTTCCACTATTTATTATAATATCACCAGACTTCAAAACCTTCAGGCCAGTATGATGGTATAACATCATTACCTCAAGAAACATCCACAGAGAGGAAGAAAACGGGATGTTTGGTAACTGGAAGAGGCTTGAGGACTGGGAGGAAGGGAAGAAGGTATTCTTTTAGTTCTTATCTGCATTTTGATTGCCATTTGTATTATGATTCATTGTTTTGAAGTGAAATGTTTGGAGAAAGTTTGAAATTGACTGGAAGTAGATTGTTCGTCTTTCTTTCTCTCTCTCTCTCTCTCTTTCTCTTATTTTAGGACATCTGTGAGATCGAAATATTGAAGGCTAACTGCTTTTAAAATCATACGAAACATCATCCTGGGTGTTAGAATATAATATGGAGAACCTTCCTGAAGGGACATACTTGGTACACAAAACTGAACTCTATAGGTGCTACAATATCTGAAAATTCTGGGATGTAGATTCTAGCTTTAAAGAATTCCTGGCGTAAATTCCTACCCTGTGATATTAGTCACACAGCACCAGCAGCAGAAGTAGTGTGTGTTGCAGCAGTGCAGCAGCAGCAGAAGTAGTGTGTGTTGCAGCAGCAGCACCAGCAGCAGAAGTAGTGTGTGTTGCAGCAGTGCAGCAGCAGAAGTAGTGTGTGTTGCAGCAGTGCAGCAGCAGAAGTAGTGTGTGTTGCAGCAGCAGCAGCAGAAGTAGTGTGTGTTGCAGCAGTGTAGCAGCAGAAGTAGTGTGTGTTGCAGCAGTGCAGCAGCAGCAGCAGAAGTAGTGTGTGTTGCAGCAGTGCAGCAGCAGAAGTAGTGTGTGTTGCAGCAGCAGCAGCAGCAGCAGAAGTAGTGTGTGTTGCAGCAGCAGCAGCGCAGAAGTAGTGTGTGTTGCAGCAGCAGCAGCAGCAGAAGTAGTGTGTGTTGCAGCAGCAGCAGCAGAAGTAGTGTGTGTTGCAGCAGCAGCAGCAGAAGTAGTGTGTGTTGCAGCAGCAGCAGCAGAAGTAGTGTGTGTTGCAGCAGCAGCAGCAGAGAGCCCGGAAACACACTAATGCCAGAGCACTTATGAAGGTTCTCGGTACTTGAGTTTTAATGATCTAGGTTTTAGACAATTCTTGTGAAGACGACCTTTTTTTTACTTAATACTCCCATAATAGCATCTCTCTCTCTCTCTCTCTCTCTCTCTCTCTCTCTCTCTCTCTCTCTCTCTCTCTCTCTCTCTCTCCTTTTCTCCATCTCTCCTTGCCTTCTTCCCTCCTTTCATACCTTACTCTCCCTTCATCCAGGTTTTCCCAATTTCACAGTTAAAAAAAAAAAGTTACCGGGAACGCAAGTTGTCAGTTAAAATTAAATAGAAATTCCTGTTGGACGTTGAAAGAAAATAATACACATTTACCTCCCCCCTCCCCCTCAGCTACCATTTTTTTTATGATTACTGGTAATTATCATTCTTGATGCACACGGTATTTATAAAATTCCTTGCAATGTCTGCAACTAGTGATACAGAGAGGCGTAGATGAAGTAACTCCAGTAACACAATACCAAAGATTAGTTAGAAATATACATGACAGTTCAGCATTATTTTAGCATATCGTGAACAATGATGTGTATATGCATACAGATGGGTGTGTATACTTATACATGTACATGGATGTATAGTGTAACCTAAGTGTAAATAGAAGTTGCAAGATATACCTTATATATATATATATATATATATATATATATATATATATATATATATATATATATATATATATATATATATATATATATATATATAAACATAAGAAACATAAGAAAGAAGGAGCACTACAGCAGGCCTACTGGCCCATACTATTGAACGTTTTAGTTTCAATGACTCTACTCGGGAGTTTGTTCCATTCATCTACAACTCTATTACCAAACCAGTGTTTTCCTATATTCTTTCTAAATCTAATTTTTTTCCAGCTTTAAACAACTGCTGCGAGTCCTGTCTTGATTAAATACTTTTAGCACGTTATTTACATCCCCTTTATTTATAACTGTTTTCCATTTATGCACGTCAATAAATTTTTTTTTATTAACACATAGGCCGTTTCCCACCAAGGCAGGGTGGCCCGATAAAGAAAACCTTCCATCATCATTCACTCCATCACTGTCTTGCCAGAGGCGTGCTTACACTACAGCTACAAAACTGCAACATTAACACCCCTCCTTCAGAGTGCCGGCACTGTACCTCAATCATATCTTCCCTAATTCTACGTATTTCTAGAGAGTGCAGATTCAGGGCCTTCAGTTTATCCTCGTAGGAAAGATTTCTGATACATGGTTTCAACTTTGTCATCTTTTTTACGTGCGTTTTCCAGCGCATAATCTAAATGAGGCCTAACCAACGATATATAGTGCTGAAGACTCATGAGAACCTGAGGACTCCTGATATTTATATTTCTTGATATGAAGCCAAGAATTCTATTCACTTTTTACAAACACGGACTGGTGTCTTGGTTTTAGATCTACATTATTTAGTTAATAAGTGTCATGGTTATTTTCCTTTCGAACGCATAGAACTTTGCATTTGTCTACATTAAACTGCATTTGCCACTACTCCAATCACTGCATCAGTCTGTTCAGATTTTCCTGCAGCGCTCTAGTGTCTCTGTCAGAATTAATTCTATTATGGAGTCGTCAGCAAACTTGCGTATGTCATTATTAATTCCCTCATCTTTGTCGTTTATGTAAATTGGGAACAACAAAGGGCCCAACACTGATCCCTGTGGAACACCGCTTGTGACGAGTCCCCTCTCTGATTTCGTCCTTTTTATGCAAACTCTCTGTTGCCTATCTGTCAACTACGCCTCTATCCAGGAAAAAAATTATCTTCCTATCTCTTGAGCCTCTACTTTCCTTAATAACCTCCGACATAGAACAGTATCAAAAGCCTTACAAGTCTATATACACAATTTCACATATCACATGCATTACCATGACCTAACCCCTCAAATACCTTAGTGAAAAAAGTTAACAGAATCGTAAGGCAGGAACGCCCTTTGTAAAACCATGCTGAGATTCATCAATCAATTTATGTCTCTCAAGGTGGCTTCGAACAGCCTCGGTAATCATTGTTTCCATCAATTTTCGATGCTAAGGACCTGTCTCCTGCTTTGTAGATAGGTATCACATTTGCCATTTTCCATTTATCAGGCACTATGACAGTTTGTAGAGATATGTTGAAAAGACTAGCCAGAGGTTTGCTAAGTTGTTCCTTCCATTCCTTTAAATCCCTCGTGAACAGTTAATCAGGGTCCGGTGATTTGTAGGTTTTTTTTTCTTTATTTGTTTGATCATGCATAACTTATTTTCGATGTGTTCTACATAATTTGTTATTTCTGGAATTTTACTAGTATCTTCCTGCTCAAAAACTGAGAGGAAATAAGTGTTAAATGTCTACACATTTCTTTATCATTATCAGTGAGTTACCCGAGTAGCTTTCAAGCGGCCTGTCTTGTCTCTCATCTTACTTCTATATACCTAAAAGAAATCTTTTGGGTTAATTTTCGAATCCCTTGTGACTTTAACTTCATAATCTCTTTTTGCTTTTCTTATTCCTTTTGTTTATTTTCATTTTTAGTTGAATATATTGATTTCGTAAATGCCTATCTTCCCTTTTGATTCGCCTGTAAATGCCTCCTTTTAGACCTATGAGATGCTTTAAACTATTATGTTATCGATGGGGGTTGTTACACTGTGAATACTTGGAGAACCCAGCCTGTCTGCATCCGCTGGTCTCTAGGCCTAACAAGAAGTGTTAGGCTAGCTGGCTAGCCGGGGAAGCCCGTGACGTCAGCATAACCAGGGACCATGACTATAAATGGTACTATCACTTATATAATACTACACATGTATTACACTGTTAACAGTTTTTTTCATTTACGGTCATTTTTGTTTGATCTAATTTCTCTATTTACAACATAACTATTCTGAGCAGCTAGACCTGTGCTTTGAAAAATGTCGTGTCGGCAACCATCACCACCTACCTGACTCATAGTCAGGTCATTCCAGTTCAACCCACCCAAGTAATTTCTCAGTCCCATGAAATCTGCCAAGCGGAAGTCAGGGACAATGAGTCGATTGTGATTTGTGATCAGTTTCCCCAAGCTCATCATTAACCTCAAGATTATTAATTAGTGATTCCTTGTTGGCAAGAACTAAGTCTAGCAGGTTATTTCTTCTAGTTGGTTCTGTCACAAGCTGTTTTAAAAAGCAATCGTGAATTATATCAAGAAAGCTGCTACACTCAAGATTTATTGTCAAACAGATTTTGTGTCCGACTCTTCAAATTTTCTTCCTAACCCCGGCACACCAGTGAGTCTCAAGCATAGTTTCAAGCTATGTCATTGTCTTCCTGTATGTATGACCACACGAGCGATTTTATATCAATGTACCATGCAGAATCAAGCGGAGGTATATACACAGAAAGAGGAGAATGAAATAGCTTGAAACAATGCCTGAGGCTCACTGGTGAGCCAGGGGCTTTAACCAGCCTACCTAGCTTTTGGTGGCATCTGTGACTAAGTAGTGTAAAGTGTCACTTGGGGAGCTATGACACTCCCAAGACGTGGTTTCAATTCCTGCTGATGGCGATCTTTCTCTGCATATACCCCACCTTGTTTATGCAGCCAATTCATTAGCTACATCCTTCTAATAATGGGTAGGGCTCACCTTTTGCATTCAGAACAGCCTCAGTTGTTCGTAGCATTGATTAAACAAGGTGCTTGGAACATTGCTTAGAGATCCTGGTCCACATTGACATGATAGCATCACGCAGTTGGTACAGATTTGTCGGCTGCACATTCATACTGTGAATATTCCATTCCACCACACTCCAAAGGTTCAAGCCAAATTCTGACCTTACAATCTACATGTCGCAGCAGAAATCACAATTCGACTGTCCAGTTTTTGTGAGACTGTGCCCAGTTTTCTGTTCTTAGCTGACAGAAGAGCAACCCAGTGTGGTCTTCTGCTGCTAACCCATCCACTACAAAGTGCAACGTGTTGTGCATTCAGAGATGCTCTTCTGCATACCACTGTTATATGAATTACTACCGCCTTCCTGTCAGCTTGAACCAGTCTGGCCATTCTCCTCTGACTTCTCTCATTAACAAGGTGTTTTCGTCCACAGAACTGCCGCTCACTGAATGTTCATCGTTTTTCACACCATTTTCAGTAAACTCTAGGGACTGCTTTGAGTAAAAATCCCAGGAGATGAACAGTTCCTGAGATTCTCAAACTTCCCTGTCTGGCACCAACAATCATTCCAAAGTCAAAGTCACTTACATCACATTTCTTACACATTCTGATGTTCAGTCTGAACAACAACTGAACCTGTTGACTATGTCTTCATGCTTTTAGGCACAGACTTACTGCCACGTGCGATTTTCAGATTAGATACATGAACGAGCAGGTGTACAGGTGTACCTAATAAAGCGACCAGTGAAAGCATATATATATATATATATATATATATATATATATATATATATATATATATATATATATATATATATATATATATATATAAGTAGTGTACATTTCTTCTGTAGAACTCAAAATGGCGCGGTCACCCCCCTTTTCCCTGAGACCCTCATCCCTGAGCGGTCTCCTTCCGCGCGCCCCGCCCCGCCGCGCCCGCCCGCGCCCGGCCCACGCCCCCAACGCCCACTCCCCACGCCCCCTTTTTTTTGAATTTTCGATTTTTTTTCGAATTTTCATTTTTTTTCGAATTTTCATTTTTTCGATTTTTTCTCGATATAGTAATACAATTTTTTTCTCATTTTTCAATACAAAGAACGAAAGTTTTGAAGATACCTATGGGATATTCCTTAAAATTTCTCGATATTCTGTAATACTTCTGTCACCCTCCATCTCCTTGGATCAAGTTTTGAGATTCCCCCCTATAGGGAGTAAGCAATTTTCTCGATTTCAATATTCTATCATCCCTCCACTTCCTTGGATCAAGATCACCCACCCCATCTCCCACCTTCATCCCTCCATCTCCTTGGATCAAGTTTTGAAGATACCTATGAGATATTCCTTAAAATTTCTCGTTTTTCAATATTACTTCTATCATCCCTCCATCTCCTTGGATCAAGATTGAGGTCTCCCTATGAGGTCTCTCT
>WNWK01004167.1:58733-146360 GCA_009830355.1 Cherax destructor | reverse complement strand
TGATAAATTGCAATTAAGAGTCATTAACAAACGTAGCGGCATATGGAATAGGGAAGAAATTACCTCGTGGGTCGAGGTATGGGAATTTTAAAGGATACTGAGCCAACAGGTGCTGAGAAATAATTACACAAGCGAGCATAACACCTGTATCAATTTATTCTAACATGAATGATGCAATTAGTCTCTCATTTTACGTTCTATTGGAAACTTTATTTCTTAATTGGTGGCATTACACCAGCTTTTGGAGAGGGTGTTGATATAGGCTGCAAATGTGTTCAACATGGTAAAAATTTACGTAATTATAAACCTGTATACGGAGTGTAAATAGCAAGTCAGTCAACACATATACTGTGCATGTTACATCTGTTAATGGTTCCGGTTATTGTTACCCCACAGCCAGGTCTCCTAAATTATAAGAGAATGACGATACCGGCGGATAAAGTATAATGAGAATAAGCATCCCAGGGAGTGTGATGAGGACAAGAGGCCGGGATTTATTATTTCGTTTACGTTCTTGAGTGCAGAGTCGGATATCCAAATTCAATATGTTTATGTTTTTGAGAGCCTAGTCAGATATATAGATTCCGTATGTTTACTTTCTTTAGAGAGAGACGAGTCGGATATCAGGATTCAGTTTTTTTTTTTTTTTTTTTACAATGTAAAGTGTAGCACAGAGTATGTATATGACACACTGGCCGAATTGGCCAGAAGGGCTCATGTGAGCAGGGCGAAGCTACTGATCATGGGCGACTTCAACCATAAGGAAATCGATTGGGAGAACTTAGAACCACATGGGGGGCAAGAAACATGGAGGGCTAAAATGATGGAGGTGGTACTGGAAAATCTCATGTACCAACATGTAAAGGACAATACCAGAGAGAGAGGGGAGGACGAGCCAGCGAGACTGGACCTAGTATTCACCCTGAGTAGCGCAGATATTGAGGACATCACACATGAAAACCACCTTGGGGCCAGTGATCATATGGTTCTAAGCTTCGACTACATAGTAGAGTTACAAGTGGAGAGGGAAGCAGGAAGGGCTGCACAAATGAAGCCAAACTACAAGAAAGGTGACTACGTGGGCATGAAGAACTTCCTGCACGGAGTTCAGTGGGACAGAGAGCTGGCAGGGAAGTCGGTAAACGAGATGATGGAATATATGACAACAATTTGCACGGAAGCTGAGGAGAGGTTTATACCCAAGGGTAACAGGAAAAGCGAAAAAGCCAGGATGAGCCCATGGTTCACCCAAAGGTGCAGGGAAGCCAAAACCAAGTGTGCCAGGGAATGGAAGAAGTATAGAAGGCAAAGGACCCAGGAGAATAAGGAGAGCAGTCGTAGAGCCAGAAATGAATATGCACAGGTAAGAAGGGAAGCCCAAAGACAATACGAAAATGACATAGCAGCGAAAGCAAAATCTGACCCAAAGCTGTTGTACAGCCACATCAGGAGGAGAACAACAGTCAAGGATCAGGTGATCAGGCTGAGGAAGGAAGGAGGGAGGTCACAAGAAATGACCACGAAGTGTGTGAGGAGCTCAACATGAGATTCAAAGAGGTGTTCACAGAGGAAATAGAAGGGCCTCCAGAAAGGAGGAGAGGTAGGGTACACCACCAGGTGCTGGACACGATAAACACAACTGAGGAGGAAGTGAAGAGGCTACTAAGCGAGCTAGATACCTCAAAGGCGATGGGGCCGGACAACATTTCTCCATGGGTCCTGAGAGAGGAGCAGAGGAGCTATGTGTACCCTAACAACAATCTTCAACACGTCTATCGAAACAGGGCAACTACCACAGGTATGGAAGACAGCAAATGTAGTTCCAATTTTAAAAAAGGAGACAGAAACGTAGCACTAAACTACAGACCAGTGTCACTGACATGTATAGTATGCAAGGTCATGGAGAAGATTATCAGGAGAAGAGTGGTGGAGCACCTAGAAAGGAATGAGCTTATCAACGAAGGCCAACACGGTTTCAGGGACGGAAATCCTGTGTCACAAACCTACTGGAGTTCTATGACAGGGTGACAGCAGTAAGACAAGAGAGAGGGGTGGGTAGATTGCATATTCTTGGACTGTAAGAAGGCGTTTGACACAGTCCCACACAAGAGATTAGTGCAGAAGCTGGAGGACCAGGCAGGGATAACAAGGAAGGCACTACAATGGATCAGGGAATACCTGTCAGGAAGACAGCAGCGAGTCATGGTTCGTGGCGAGGTGTCAGAGTGGGCGCCGGTGACGAGTGGGGTGCCACAGGGGTCAGTCCTAGGACCGGTGCTGTTTCTGGTGTTTGTGAACGACATGATGGAAGGAATAGACTCCGAAGTGTCCCTGTTTGCAGATGATGTGAAGTTGATGAGAAGAATTCAATCGGAAGAGGACCAGGCAGAACTACAAAGGGATCTGGATAGGCTGCAAGCCTGGTCCAGCAATTGGCTCCTGGAGTTCAACCCAACCAAGTGCAAAGTCATGAAGATTGGGGAAGGGCAAAGAAGACCACAGACGGAGTACAGTCTAGGGGCCAGAGACTACAAACTTCAATCAAGGAAAAGATCTTGGGGTGAGCATAACACCAGGCACATCTCCTGAGGCGCACATCAACCAAATAACTGCTGCAGCATACGGGCGCCTAGCAAACCTAAGAACAGCATTCCGACATCTTAATAAAGAATCGTTCAGGACCCTGTACACTGTGTACGTTAGGCCCATACTGGAGTATGCAGCACCAGTTTGGAACCCACATTTATCCAAGCACGTAAAGAAACTAGAGAAAGTGCAAAGGTTTGCAACAAGACTAGTCCCGGAGCTAAGGGGTATGTCCTACGAGGAGAGGTTAAGGGAAATCGACCTGACGACACTGGAGGACAGGAGAGATAGGGGGGACATGATAACGACATATAAGATACTGAGAGGAATTGACAAGGTTGATAGAGACAGAATGTTCCAAAGATGGGACACAGCAACAAGGGGACACAGTTGGAAGTTGAAGACTCAGATGAATCACAGGGATGTTAGGAAGTATTTCTTCAGTCACAGAGTAGTCGGGAAGTGGAATAGCTTGGGAAGCGATGTAGTGGAGGCAGGTTCCATACACAGCTTTAAGAAGAGGTATGATAAAGCTCATGGCGCAGGGAGAGTGACCCAGTAGCGGCCAGTGAAGAGGCGGGGCCAGGAGCTATGTCTCGACCCCTGCAACCACAACTAGGTGAGTACAACTAGGTGAGTACACTTTTAATACAACGTGGACTGAAAGACTATCCCCAATGAGCATTTTCAAGTTCATGATAGTTGGTTAATTGATCTTGAAACTTATCAACTACTCAAAGGGGTCATTAAGAATACATGTCATCTGTTACAACCAGTCAAGAATACTTTAATCCCTAAAATAGGGATTAATGTAAACTCTCAGCCAGTGGCGGACCTACATTTTTGGGGCCCTGAATCTTGAACTGCTATGGGGGCCTCTTCGCAATCCCTTCTTATACAGTAGACCCAAATTTTTTAAGCAATGTGGACTAAAGTTGCTTCTGGAGCCCCTCCAGGATTAGGGGCCCTCAAGCTTAATTAGTTTCATAATAGATCCGCCCTTGCTCTCAGCATATCTTCACCGATATAAGTACACCACGGTTTATTTAATCTTCAGTTTAAAACTTGAAAAAGCTCTAATTTAAAGTCTTGTTCTGCACACCTGTATACACGCGTAAGCGTTACAGCCTCCAACACACAATAATCAACCAAAATGTGTAGAAATATACTCACCAGAGATGAGTAGAGGAGTTATACTAGGTTAGCATCACCACTAGCCAGGTAATTGTTGCAGTCTCTTGTACACACCACCTTCAACGAAGTCTTACTGTAGTGATGAACTTGGCTTCTCAGTGTATCGGTTCTCTTGCATCCATATAGGCAATAATGGTTCTGTAGCAGGGTTTTCAGAGAATCCTGATATATGTCCATACCACATCTGCAGTGTGTGTCGCATGTCTCAAACTAGGCTCTGTAAGTGGCCTTATGTATTATTTATAATTTGGTCAGGTCCCCTTGGCTATTAACATTTTGTTTTAGACATTCGAGAGCTATTTCTTCTACTTTATCATTGCACTTATAGTCATAAGTTCGCTTTTTTTCTATATGTACACAGGTTTTCTCCAGATTATAAGTGTTTATCTTGAACTAGGCATCATGGAGGACATTCTCAAAACGTGTTTTGTTTACTAGTACTGCCACCTTCTATAAAAAATATATATTAGTTACCATGAAATTTAAAAAATATGTATTTAAAAGTTCTCTAATAAAGTATTTTCCCAAAGTTTGATGCAGTACAAAACTGAATTTTAACAAAATCTGAAGTATTGTACGCAGAGCCGGATTAAGATTTTGTTGGCCCCTGGGCTACAGGTACTGTGAGGCTCCTGGGCTACAGGTACTGTGAGGCTCCTGGGCTACAGGTACTGTGAGGCTCCTGGGCTACAGGTACTGTGAGGCCCCTGGGCTGCAGGTACTGTGAGGACCCTGGGCTACAGGCACTGTGATATTTTCAAAAAGAAAACAAGTAATCACAACAGTCAAGAGTTCATCATATACATAATGTAATAACATACTATAATAATAAAGTTACAGCAGTAACTGTGAATACTTTTCACTTACTCTCTGAAGGCCCTCCAGCTGGCGGAAAACCCTGGGCTGACGCCCCTTAAGCCCATGCCTTAATTAATCCGGCCCTGATTGTACACAGTTTTGGTAACTTGGAATCATCTAAACATTCCACTCTAATGTAAAGCAAATAATATTTTGAAAGATTTTTAGGTTTAAAAAGACGATATTAAATTACGTAACATTTTTATACGGTAAGCTTGCTGGTCTAGTTTTTGTTTGTTTGTTTGTGAGTGCAAAATACAAATTTAAGTGGCAGAAATCTGCATAATTACAATTGCTTTTCCTGGATGAGATAATATCCAGGTGTACCGTAATTTCTACCGTTAAGAAAGGTAATAAATGGGATTAAGAGATTCTTAATTGATGCCGGAGGTGTGGGCGGTGAGGAAATTTAGTTCCAGTACTTAGTAGAGGTGAGACATATAATTAAACCAAATCCTAGTGTATGATGTCAATATCTAGGCTAATCATGTTAACACGAGGGACAGCAGCGAGCACACAGCAATATGCAGGGAGCAAGCATGCGCACACAGCAATATGCAGGGAGCAAACATGCTCACAGCAATATACAGGGAACAAGCATGCGCACACAGCAATATACAGGGAACAAGCATGCGCACACAGCAATATACAGGGAACAAGCATGCGCACACAGCAATATACAGGGAACAAGCATGCGCACACAATATACAGGAAGCAAGTATGCGCACACAGCAATATACAGGGAGCAAGCATGCACACACAGCAATATACAGGGAACAAGCATGCGCGCACATCAATATGCAGGGAAAAAGCATGCGCACACAGCAATATACAGGGAACAAGCATGCACACACAGCAATATACAGGGAACAAGCATGTGCACACAACAATATACAGGGAGCAAGCATGCGCACACAGCAATATACAGGGAGCAAGCATGCGGACACAGCAATATACAGGGAACAAGCATGCGCACACAGCAATATACAGGGAACAAGCATGCGCACACAACAATATACAGGGAACAAGCATGCGCACACAGCAATATACAGGGAACAAGCATGCGCACACAGCAATATACAGGGAACAAGCATGCGCACACAGCAATATACAGGGAACAAGCATGCGCACAGCAATATGCAGGGAACAAGCATGCGCACACAGCAATATACAGGGAACAAGCAGGCGCAAACAGCAATATACAGGGAACAGACATGCGCAAACAGCAATATGCAGGGAGCAAGCATGCGCGCACAGCAATATACAGGGAACAAGCATGCGCACACAGCAATATACAGGGAACAAGCATGCGCACACAATATACAGGGAACAGGCATGCGCAAACAGCAATATGCAGGGAGCAAGCATGCGCACACATCAATATACAGGAAGCAAGCAGGCGCACACAGCAATATGCAGGGAGCAAGCAGGCGCACACAGCAATATGCAGTGAGCAAGCAGGCGCACACAGCAATATGCAGGGAGCAAGCATGCGCACACAACAATATGCAGTGAGCAAGCAGGCGCACACAGCAATATACAGGGAGCAAGCATGCGCACACAACAATATACAAGGAGCAAGCATGCACAAACAGCAATATGCAGGGAGCAAGCATGCGCACACAGCAATATACAGGGAGCAAGCATGCGCACACAGCAATATACAGGGAGCAAGCAGGCGCACACAGCAATATGCAGGGAGCAAGCAGGCGCACACAGCAATATGCAGGGAGCAAGCATGCGCACACAGCAATATACAAGGAGCAAGCATGCACAAACAGCAATATGCAGGGAGCAAGCATGCGCACACAACAATATACAGGGAGCAAGCATGCACAAACAGCAATATGCAAGGAGCAAGCAGGCTCACACAACAATATGCAGGGAGCAAGCATGCGCACACAGCAATATGCAGGGAGCAAGCAGGCGCACACAGCAATATACAAGGAGCAAGCATGCACAAACAGCAATATGCAGGGAGCAAGCATGCGCACACAACAATATGCAGGGAGCAAGCAGGCGCACACAGCAATATACATATGCTCACATACACAGACTATGCATGTATGTATGTAATAGGTTCGGCGGTGTTGTCCCGGTGTGCGTACATAGTATGTTTACACGATCCCGCACTTGCGTACACTGTATGTATACACACACAGCAAACCACCGTGAGTTTTGACAGTTCTGTGACGAATGTTTTGCTCTTGTTATGAATTCACACTTATTATAACACACACACATGAGGACACCGCTAGAAGTATTTACTCATCTCCTGCAACAAAGGAGCGTCACTGTCAATCACTCCATTAAAGATTCCCCAGCGTAGTACACTACAGCGGTACAGCAAGAAGAGTGCTTCCGCAGGGGCCGTGTGGAGAACGCTGGATCCCATCATGTTCCAGTCTCCGACGGACGCCATATTATGCAGCGACACAAATGGAAGAGCAAAGGCACTAGGCTAATGGACTAGCATTAAGTGATGCAATTTTTCTAAATTTTAAATGCGGTGCATTGGTAAGTCAGCAGAATGTCTCTGTCATATGACCCACAGGTTCATTTGTGCGTCTTGACATGACTCTCGTCAGGAGGCATTTGTCCTATTCCACAACGGATCATACCTAACTAGACTACGCCTTTACACACGCACACACACTCACATGGGTTCCACAGCACTGAACTGGTCCGCCTTATACAACCCTTCAAACGTGTGTGTGGTACAGGTGTAATGCAGCTGTCTAAACACCTGTCGACCTCAGTTTATTGTATATTCGTATTTTTTTTTTATGTTTCGTCCGAGGTATGTTGTGTCCCATTCACAATAACTCCGCTTCATACAATGATTTTCGAGATTAGAGATCAGTATGAAGGGGAGACTGAGCTAAAGTTACAAGGGTATATTCATTGGGTTAATTCACGGTTTTGCCAAATAACAGCTTGCAGTGGCAGGAGTTCCTGTCATTATGACTCTTTGTTTATATAATGTCGCAAAACTGCGAAATCCTGGTTTGAAAATTTGCAAGTTTCACTTGGTCATATCAAGAATCGTTCGGCCATACCAGGAATCACTCTGCCATACGAAGAATTACCGGTACATCGAGAATTGTCATCCATTTCCCCTCTGGAAGGTCACTGCTGTCCGTGACATGAGACGAAAAGCCTTGAAACGTCGATTTTCGAGCAGGCCCTTGCCACCACTAGAAGCACACCTTTGTTCCCTCCCACCACCAAAAACACTTTGTTCCCTGCCACCACCAAGAACACCTTTGTTCCTTGCATCAGAACCCACTTTCGTTCTCTGCCACCATCAAGAACACACCTTTCTTCCCCTGCCACCACTAAGAATGATACCTTTGCTCCCTGCCACCACCAGGAACGATACTGGGGGAACGTCACTGGCAGGAACGTCACCGTCATGCACCTGGGTTCTCACGCTCGGGGCGGCGTGACAACCTCCTCATCCCTGCCATCCAAACCACCACACGTATTAAGCACAATAATTACTATACACATTTAAAAGCGTCTGATGATGCCACTGGTCTGCACTACTGGGAAGAGGAAAGGACGCAGGAGATGAGAGAAGAGCACTACAGTCGCGGGTTGCACCAGCTAGCTGCTCTTGGGAGGAAGGACAGACCCGGGACACTCTGTAGACTGCACTGGCGGCTTCCGCTGAACTCACAACCTCCAGCACTGCCAATCTCCGTCACCGCCACCGCAAATGTCATCACTCCCTCCGATCCTTCCGCAGGCAGCCGCTGGCGCCACAGCCTAACCGCAATTTCAACGGCTTTTTTTTTATCGTTATTCATATTATGACCTTCCTCATCATCCTCGTCATCATCGCTATATATTTATCGCCTTACTCATCATCTTATTGCTGATACCATCATCACGAACTTCACAATGACGCGACCAACAGAAGAAATTGTCAATCATTTATGCGTCAATTTCCCATATTCCAGGAACTTTCCAGCTTACGTCTCCAGGTGGCTGACCCTTCCAGCCTACGTCTTCCGGTGAATGAATATTCTAGCCTACGTCTCCAGGTGGATGAACAGGCGCATTGCCAGGCCAGACCGTCAACCAGGAAACCTAGTCTAAGACCAAAGTTCCTCGTAGACTTCAACAAGTCAGCAGGCAGGTATCAAGCATTTAGGTACACTCAGCAGATACACTGTGCATCCAGTACACACACTGTTACCTCTCTTCTCATGCAGCACACACTGTACATCCTAGTGCTAGCCTGGTGCACATCGCTCGGTCTGCCGGTTTCCGGTTGTTCCCATAATGATAGATACGACCGTTGCCATCTGCCTCCCAAGCCTGTTTGACCAGCCTGCTGAACCAGCCTTGCTGAACCACCCTGCTTGACTAGCCTGCTGAACTACCTTGCTTGACTAGCCTGCTGAACCACCTTGCTTGACTAGCCTGCTGAACCACCTTGCTTGACTAGCCTGCTGAACTACCCTGCCTGACAAGCCTGCTGAACCACCCTGCTTGACTAGCCTGCTGAACCACCCTGTTCGGTTAGCCTAATCTGCGAAGGTCTTTATAATCGTTCACAATACGAAATTCTTTATTTTTCTTTTGCACATCTCATTACTAGATGATTCGCGGCCCATTTTTGTTGTAATTTACTTATTCGTGGTTAAATATACTACGTTTTTAGCTTTTTGTAACCTAACCTAAATGAAATAAACAAAAAATGCAGAGGAGTAAGTCCGAGGAGGGATTGAGGATGTTATTTTATTAAATCGAAGTCGGATACATCAACATTGCGGTGCTAAATGGGATGTAAATACCGTGCTAAAAATATCTAGCCAAGACAGGACTCGCAGCAATGGTTTCAAGTTGGAAAAATTCAGATTCAGGAAGGATATAGGAAAGCACTGGTTTGGTAATAGAGTTGTGGATGAGTGGAACAAACTCACGAGTACCGTCATAGAAGCTAAAACGTTGTGTAGTTTTAAAATAGGTTAGATAAATACATGAGTGGGTGTGGGTTGGACATGACTAGCTTGTGCTAGTGGATTTAATGCTCCTTCCTTAAGTGGATGTGACCTGGACCTGACCAGGTCGAGTCAGTGGCTTAAGCCGGTAGGTAACTTGGACCTGCCTCGCATGGGCCAATATGCCTGCTGCAGTGTTCCTTCTTTCTTATGTTCTACCCTATTCTGTATGATAGTAGTGAGAGTTAGATGGAGGTAGGGATGAGCAAGAGTCAGCGGGAGGGAGAAAGAGAGAGGCATTGTCATACCCTTGCACACAGCTGCAGGGGGGCTCCTTATCGAAGCATCTACCACGTGCGAGTCACAAATACTTTAGTTATCCCGACGACTGCATTATTGGGATCGGTTATCTTCCGGATTCCGACAGGTGGAAGCGTTCCTCTTATGTACGCTAACAACAACACCTAGTGCTCATTCCCATAGGGTGAACGGAGGCATTGACATTTACAAGTGTAAACTAATTCAGTTATGCATACAAGAATGGAATGCAGCGTATCAATATGGAGTCTTATGCAGGACACATTCACAACTGATGTTTCGATGTGTAGAGCTTTATCGAGTCATGCCGTGACGAAGCTCCTCACAGTGCATTGTTGCCCCGTTACAAGCTTACTTTGCAACGTGTCCCCGCTTTCTTGCCTATCTCTAATACCCTATTTTATCTATTATGTATCTGGCTAATTTATTTTTAAAAGTAACCCAACATATTTGCTTCTAACATTCAATATGTACTTAGAAAGAATAAAAAGGCACAAGATATTTTAAAGAAAAAATACCACTTTTTTAAAGAAAATTGTCAGTTTAACACCTACAAACTCCTTTACCATTCCCAATTCTTCTAAATACCTGACTCCAATAAGAAGCTTTCTCAAGTTATCACATGGAAACCAAAACTGGCAGTGGTCTCCGTAGCATCGACCAGAGAGCACCTCAACATGCCAACACTCGCAGGAATATTTCAATAGTTACGGTACATCTGCGTCGAAAATTTGAAGCCAATACGATGAGGCGTTCTCAAGTTGTAAATGACAATCTTAGTGTAAGGGAAACATATGAAGCCATCACTATAAGGTACTTCGTCAGGAGAACATAAGAAAGAAGGACTGCAGCAGGTCTACTGGCCCATGAGAGGCAGGTCCAAGTCACATCCACTTAAGAAGGAAGAAACACTGCATCAGACCTATTAGCACCTACCTGGCGTCTACCTGGAGGGCATTGCGGGGACCAACGCCCCCGCGGCCCGGTCCATGACCAGGCCTCCTGGTGTATCAGGGCCTGACCAACGAGGCTATTACTGCTGGCCGCACGTAGTCCAACGTACGAACCACCGCCCGGCTGATCTGGCACGGACTTTAGTTATCTGTCCAGCTCCCTCTTGAAGACAACCAGGGGTCTCTGGTAATTTCCCTGATGGCTGGTGGGAGGCTGTTGAACAGTCTTGGGCCCCGGAACACTTATTGTGCTTTCTCTTAATGTACCAGTGGCGCCCCTACTTTTCACTGGGGGTATGTTACATCGCCTGCCAAGTCTTTTGCTTTAGTAGGGAGTGATTTCTGTATGCAGATTAGGGACCAGTCCCTCCAGAATCTTCCAGGTGTAGATTATGATATATCTCTCTCGCCTGCGCTCCAGTGAGTACAAGTCAAGTGCTTCCAGGCGTTCCCAGTAGTTAAAGTGTTTGATGGAACTTATACGTGCAGTAAAGGTTCTCTGTACATTCTCTAGATCTGCAATTTCACCTGCCTTGAATGGAGATGTTAATGTACAGCAGTTCTCTAGCCTAGAGAGAACAAGTGATTTAAAAAGAATCACCATTGGCTTGGCATCTCTTGTCTTGAATGTTCTCATTATCCATCCTATCAGTTTCCTCGCAGATGTGATAGTGGCATTGTTGTGGTCCTTGAAGGTGAGATCTTCGGACATTACCACACCAAGGTTCTTCACATTGCTTTTCCGCTTTTCAAGCTAGTCATGTCTAACTCACTACTTATACTGCAGTAAGTTATTCTTACCTTCCATTGTCAACCAACGATATGTTAAGACTTGAGGATTTACAACAGCTTGTTGTCCTAAGGTGAAAATTACTTGATAAGTATCAGCACTTGGATCCAGGGAAAAAAAAAGGTCAGAGAAAAAGTCAGAACCTGACCTAACCTAAATAAAATGTGACTTTTTTCCTAGCAAAAATTGGTATTTATTTTCCGGACACCAAGCACAGGTATATAAACATGTGCTAGTATACTTACAAGCATGTGCTATCCTGCTATATTGGCCAGGCGTTGACCCCAGGCTCCCCCAACACCAAACACCCCAACATCCCACACCCCAACACACCTCACCTTCCCATGCGCACAGTTGGTGAGATACGAGAGGACGCGGAGAAAGTTTTACAAGAGGCCATCAGAACAAAGGAACACCAAGATAAGCCTACACCGCAGTAGGCCTATTGGCCCACGGGCGGCAAAACCCATTTACACAATTATTTTCCCCATTTGCATATAGCCAGCCTTTTCTTCATTTTTTTTCCAAACATGTTCAATGAAGCTTCTTGCCAGTTTGTTCCACTGTAACAAGATCCTGACATAACTGGCATGTGATCACCCACAACCTAGATGCAGTGCACCTTCCTTCTTAAGTGGACCTGCCTAGCCTGGGCCAGAAGGCCTCCTGCAATGCTTCTTCTTTCTTATGTTCTTATGTAAAATCTGATCACTTTTTTCCATACTGCAAGAAAGTGTCTTAGTTAAGGAGCCTCAAATTTAGTAAGTTATTTTATTCGTTAAGTTTTCATAACTTTTCGAGGCTTGGTCGTGGACCGGGCCGCGGGGGCGCTGACCCCCGGAACACCCTCCAGATATTTCAGATATACTGCCTTTTTCTAAATAGAAAAACGACAGCTGAATAGAGGAACTAAAAGAGAGGGAAAGAGAGAGGGAGGAAGGTAAAAGGTTAAAGTCTGAGAAATAGCGGAGTGGAAGTGTGTGAGGGAAGGAGAGTGTAGGAGGGTGTGAGGTAGGAAAGTATTGTGAGGGAGAGGGAGGGAGGGGAAGAATAGTAGGGTAAAGGGGATGGAGGTTGGGGGGTGGAATGGGAAGTGGGGTGGAGGGGGGTGAGTGAGGTGACCGTCCTCTGAGACAAGACTGAAGTCACCTGTGGAATGTTACTGCGCCAGCGACACCTGTGCTTCCCATCTGGAACTGTGCTCGCTTACGCACTTACGTATGCATGGCAGTACATGTATGTACTCCTGTGTGTGAATAAATGTATGAACATGCTGGCTGTACCAAAGCATATACAGAAGTATTTCCGTGCATATCTTGACTAACACTTGGTCAAACACAGTGTTTCCGTCTAGGAGAAATTGACCTTACCTGAAGACGCTTACGAGGGTTACCGCCCTCTCACCTGGTCCCAGACCAGGCCTCCTGGTTAATGGCCTCATCAGCCATTCTATTGTTGCTGGCCGCACAACGTCCATCATATGCGCCACAGCCTGGTTGATCAAGAACTGAATTGAGGAAGCTATAAAGTTCTCTCTTGAAGACAGTCAAGAGTCGATTGATAATTCCTCTTAAGTATGAAGGGAGGATGCTGAAGTCTTCAACCTTTTACACTTATTGAGTTAACCTGTGCTTCTCACTGGAGGTATGTTGCAAAGTCGGCCAAGCCTCTTGTTGACGTAGAGTGATATCGTTGTGCAGATATGGGACCAGTCCCTTCACAGTTTTGCAGGTGTAAATTATGATTTATATTTTTCACCTGCTTTCCAATGAATATAATTTGTGAGATTAAGTGTTTCCAATAGTTTAGGTGCTTAACTAAATTTATACGGATAATTAAGGTTCTGTGTACGTTCTCGGGATCTGCACTTTTCACCTGCCTTTATAAGAGCTGTTAGTTGTATACATTATTATTCCAGTCTAGAGAGAAAAAGCGATTTAAAGAGCATCATTATTGGCTTGGCATCTCTGTCCTCTGAAGATTCTAGTTATCTATTTCCTTGCGAGTGTCATGATAACACTTGTGATGTCATAATAACACTGTTGTGATGTCATAATAACACTGTTGTGATGTCATAATAACACTGTTGTGATGTCATAATAACACTGTTGTGATGTCATAATAACACTGTTGTGATGTCATAATAACACTGTTGTGATGTCATAATAACACTGTTGTGATGTCATAATAACACTGTTGTGATGTCATAATAACACTGTTGTGATGTCATAATAACACTGTTGTGATGTCATAATAACACTGTTGTGATGTCATAATAACACTGTTGTGATGTCATAATAACACTGTTGTGATGTCATAATAATACTGTTGTGATGTCATAATAACACTGTTGTGATCCTTGAACGTGATTTTTTTTCTGACATTATTACTAAGTCCCTCGCATTAATCTTCCGTTCTTTTGAGTGGTTCGAGGCTGTTTCATATTCTGTTTCAGTCTTTATTTCCTTAATGTTTTCCTACCGCTGAACATCAAAGATGGTTTCTGTGGTCCACTGGATTATATACTTTATTTCAGCCTGACGATTTACTGTCCTCAGTGGGTGCCACTCTCATACAGATTCTAGTGTCGTCAGCAAAAGATGACACGGTGTTACTGAAACACACTGTGAAGATAGTATGAATGACATGAATATAAATTAGTTGGTGGAGAGTCGTGCCACGAGAATGCTCTTCTACGTTCATGTCATTATGGAAAAAGAGGAAGATGTGGGCTGGTAAGGAAACAGGCCAAGAGTCACTCAACTTCTCAAAGATTACAGACTCTCCAGAACTAAAAGTGGCGCTAATTAGATGAAAAAAAAATTGTACAGTACTCCGGATAAGAGAACAAGAGTCATCAGCAAAACTGAAAGCCACACAAAATACTTTTTTCCTATACGATATTGAAGGGAAATACCCACTCTTGGGAAAAGGCATATATAGGCGAATCAAAAGAGGAGAGGGGCAATTAAGTAATCAATTTATTCAGTTAAAGAGAGAAATAAAAAAGGGAATAAGAAAAGCAAAAAGAGACTATGAGGTTAAAGTTGCAAGAGAATCGAAAACTAACCCAAAAGGATTTTTTCAGGTATACAGAAGTAAGATTAGGCCCACTCAAAAGTTACTCAGGTCAGCTCACCGTCAGTGATAAGGAAATGTGTAGAATTTTTAACACTTACTTCCTCTCAGTTTTTACACAGGAAGATACTAGCGATATTCCAGAAATAATAAATTATGTAGACCAGGACGATAGTAAACTATGCACGATCAGGGTCACAAGTGACATGGTCCTGAGACAAATAGATAAATTAAAACCTAACAAATCCCCAGGCCCTGATGAACTGTATGCAAGGGTTCTAAAGGAATGTAAAGAGGAGCTTAGCAAACCTATGGCTAATCTTTTCAACATATCACTGCAAACTGGCATGGTGCCAGATAAGTGGAAAATTACAAATGTAATACCTATTTTTAAAGCAGGAGACAGGTCCTTAGCTTCGAACTATAGACCAATAAGCCTAACCTCCATAGTGGGAAAATTTATGGAATCAATAATTGCCGAGGCAATTCGCAGCCATCTTGAAAAGCATAAATTAATCAACGAATCTCAGCACGGTTTTACAAAAGGGCGTTCCTGCCTTACAAATTTAATAACTTTTTCACTAAGGTATTTGAGGAGGTAGATCATGGTAATGAATATGATATTGTGTATATGGACTTCAGTAAGGCTTTTGATAGAGTCCCACATCAGAGACTATTGAGGAAAATTAAGGCACACGGAATAGGAGGAGAAATTTTTTCCTGGATAGAGGCATGGTTGACAAATAGGCAGCAGAGAGTTTGCATAAATGGGGAGAAATCAGAGTGGGGAAGCGTCACAAGTGGTGTTCCACAGGGGTCAGTATTGGGCCCCTTGTTGTTCACAATCTACATAAACGACATAGATGAGGGAATAAATAGCGACATAAGCAAGTTTGCCGATGACACCAAAATAGGCCGTCCAATTCATTCAAATGAGGACATTAGAGCACTCCAGGAAGATTTGAATAGACTGATGCAGTGGTCGGAGAAGTGGCCTTCTGCAGTGTTCCTCCATTCTTATGTTCTTATGTTCTTAAAGTTCTAAATATTGGACAGGACAATAACCATGCCACATATAAACTAAATAATGTAGATCTTAATACTACTGATTGCGAAAAGGATTTAGGAGTTCTGGTTAGCAGTAATCTAAAACCAAGACAGCAGTGCATAAGTGTTCGCAATAAAGCGAACAGAATCCTTGGCTTCATATCAAGAACCATAAATAATAGGAGTCCTCAGGTTGTTCTTCAACTCTATATATCCTTGGTTAGGCCTCATCTAGATTATGCTGCACAGTTTTGGTCACCGTATTACAGAATGGATATAAATGCTCTGGAAAACGTACAAAGGAGGATGACTAAGTTGATTCCATGTATCAGAAATCTTGCCTATGAGGATAGACTGAGGGCCCTGAATCTGCACTCTCTAGAAAGGCGTAGAATTAGGGGGGATATGATTGAGGTGTATAAATGGAAAACAGGAATAAATAAAGGGGATGTAAATAGCGTGCTAAAAATATCTTGTATTGACAGGACTCGAAGCAATGGCTTTAAGTTGGATAAATTCAGATTCAGAAGGGATATAGGAAAGCATTGGTTTGGTAATAGAGTTGTCGATGAGTGGAACAAACTCCCGAGTACAGTTATAGAGGCTAAAACGTTGTGTAGTTTTAAAAATAGGCTAGATAAATATATGAGTGGGTGCGGGTGGGTGTGAGTTGGACCTGACTAGTTTGTGCTACTAGGTCAGATGCCGTGCTCCTTCCTTAAGTGAATGTAACCTGACCTGGCTGGGTCAGGGCATTGGCTTAAGCCGGCAGGAGACTTGGACTTGCCTCGCATGGGCCAGTAGGCCTGCTGCAGTGTTCCTTCTTTCTTATGTTCTTATGTTCTTAAAAGACCCGGGCCGGGACTAGTACTGGCGAACCTACTACTACTACTACTACTACTACTACCACTACCTCCCTCTTGTGTCGGGTCTTCACGAGAGATGGAGCTTCTATTGGTGACAACAGTGGTCAGTAAAGCATTAAACAGACAAAAGATTAGCATATTCTACTAAAATTTATGACATAACCATAACAGTTCAAATTGCCTGCCTTCCTTTGCAAGGTTTATTTCATTATGGTTGAAATCTTCCATGATCAGTAACCTTAGTGATATGACTTGTTGTTTCGGTGTTTATGATTCTCAACTGAAAATCAAGTTGGAGATAAAGTAAGACGACGTTTCAGTCCATTAAGAACCATTATCAAGATATGAGTGGTATTGCCTTGTTATCCTCTTACTCCTGTTTTGGTCTGTTATTTACTGGCATTTTTACTGCCACTACTCTCTTGGATTTACAAGTTGTTAATCTTGTTCGAAGTTTCACTCATTTTCACTGAAGAAAGCCACCCATTCCTGCTTGCTTTCTCTTTCCTAAGTGTTTGATACCTTACAGGGAATATTGTATCCGTTATTGTTTCAATAATTTACTCTGTAAAAGCTTCGACATTTGAGTGTTGCCTCTGCTATCTAATCTTTTAAATCACTCTCTTGTATTCTTTCTTACAATATACGTACTTCGTTCTTTCTTTTTCTGGCTGTATTCCCTGCTGCTCCATATTATATTTATATCAATACAGTAATTATGATGGTTAATGGTGTTTGAAGCCTATCTACTACACCAGGGTCAATAGTACCACGTAATTTTTTTTTTCACCAGACAAGAATGCTATATTGTAATCCCTAAAATATGGACTAAAGTATACTCAGCATACATACATACATACACCGAGATATGTTCAAAATGGCACAAAATACCAATGAGTTGATGATTAAGACATATGCAACACTTGGGTATCTTTATTGTTGACAGTTAAGATACCCAACTGTTGCATGTCTTAATCATCATACACTGAGAGTAATGCGCCTGTCGGTGTTGATATCGTTCTGTTCGTCAGGAAATATGAAGTGTTTCCTGACCCGTTACCCACACCCTTGTGTAATTATGAGAAAGTAAGTGGTGTAGGTGATTTTCCAGGAGTGTACTCCCAACAGGGTTCATGTTCACATAGGTTTTCCAGGACGGGTCCTGGCCTGGGTCTTCTCCATGAGGTGACCCGGCAGTGTCGAAGTTTGTACAAGTGATGTACCGTTTACAGCCCTATGGCAAGGGCACGGTGAGCATTCGTGTCAAGTGGAAGCCCTATGGCGGGGATAGCCCTATGACAACAGCACGGTGATTCTTCTTGAGGTCAAGTGGAGTAACGCTTACAGCCCTAAGGCGGGGCACAGTGAGTCTTCTTCAGCACAAGTGGTGTAGCAGTTAGCTACAATCGTCGTGGACGCCCTGTAGCTGGGGAACAGCACGTCTTCGATTCAAATAGTGTCAGGGCCAGTGTTCTCGCTGGTATGAGGCTTTCAACTCAAAAGTTCTTCTCCACCCGAGGCACTCCCGGTATCCAGGCCGCAGCCCGAGTACCAAAGCGACTTAGGAGATTTTCTGGGGTGTCTCCCAACAAGGTCTTCTCCGTGTGGATGTCTTCTTGATTCACCGGTGCTCTCCCGGCCGGGTCTTTTCCAGATGGTGACCCGGCCTTGGCTCCCTGTCACCGTGTGGATGAGAATGATCATGTCATCTAAAGATTCAGTTCAGTTCAGTTCAGACTCTCAGGTAAGGACCCACTAGGGGCGAGGGGGAAGTGGGGACAGAAGAAGAATAGCCGGTGAGAGGAAGAGCTGAAGTAGAAGAGAAAGAGTCAGGACTAAACCCAACAGTCTAACTACTTTGCAAACAATATATAAAAAAAGATTCACGCCCCAACGGAAACCAGTTAAATAAATTTATGTAATTATTTTTTTATTTGTACAAGTTATTTTGTAATAATACTAATCAGACTAACCTAATCTTACTAAAATTTTTGTAACCTGAAAGTGTTCAGTTTACGAACCTTTCTAAGAAAATACATCACTTTACTAATCTTGCTTTTCCTTGATGGGTAGTAAATCTTCAAGGTAAATTTATAATTTAAACATTAACTATTATAAATCTCATGTTAAAGTATGCTGTTTCTCACGAGGTGTTTACACTAGACTTCGTGTGTGTGTGTGGGAGAGTATATCCTCTGGCCTGTTTGGAAAACTGATGACACATGTCCTGTCTTTTTATATCTCCATATCATTAGTAAGTTTTTTTTTCAGATTATGCGGCGCAGTTCTAGTCTCCATGTTACAGAATGAATATCGATGCATTAAACAACATACAGAGAAAAAAAATATAAAATCAATCCACTGCATAAAGGTGATCTATCATACGAAGATAAATTGAGAGCCCTGAATCTACACTTATTTTGAAAGATGTAGACTGAAAGATGTGACTGAAGTATAGAAGACAAGTATAAATAAATTAGACAAAAAATAGGGGGTTGAGGATATCTAACCAAGATATAAAGTAATGGATTATCGCTGGACAGATTCAGATTTAGAAAGGATATAGAAAAGTACTGTTTTTGAAATATAATTATAGATGAGTGGAAGAATGTGCCAGGTAGAGGCCTTGAATCTAGTACCTTGAGAGGCTTCAAAAGTAACTTGTGCAAACATATGGGAATTATTATTTATTTATTTCATGTAGGAGCATGAAATCCGTAGGAGTCGAACAGAGTCTTGGGAAATAGGTGGCAATCAGATTCAGTTTAAGGAAAGGGAGAGTAGCTCCAATTCTTTGAATCAAGAGCCCTCCACCGGCCTCAGAGCACCTTCCTGGAAGAGGGATATGAGTGAGAAATGTTTGTTTTGAGAAAACCTTGCCTAGTATGGGCCAATAGACCTACTAAAGGTCTCCTTTGTTCATATGATCTTATGATAATGTTGTGTTTTAATTATGACATTTTGTAATTAAAAATGACCTCTCATATTGACTTGTCATAAGTCCCTGCTGGTCTTCTTTTTAGGCTTGCAAGCGATATTAGTTATTTTCTTATCATGTTTGTAGTGTTATCAGCTTGTTATAACTTCAGTGGCTCGTCTCAGTGGAGTATGTTGTCCAGGTTATCTTGACACTGGTTAGGTTTTCACGAGAACAAAATAAATAAGATAGAAGACTGGACAACAGAAACACTACAATGTTCTCTCTCCCATGTTAGGCACATCACAGTTACACTCCCAAGAACTTGCCTCAATTAAGCTACTTGTCATTTTTTTCCAGATATTAACAACTCTTAGTTTTGGAATGACAAAATCCATAATAAATATGGTAAGGAGAGAGAAGATGCAAGGAAAACCCTTTATTTAAATAAACGTTTCATTTAGGTTAGTTAGGTTTGTCAGGAAACAGGACAAGAGTTTCCTGACGCGGGTCTTAGTCATATGATGACCCACAGCTGGAGCTTTTGGTCATCTGACCGAGACCTTCCACTGGCTTACCCCTCCACCCTTTAAAAATTAAGGTTATAATTGTAACCATTTTTCTTATAAGGTTTTCTTGGTGACAGGCGACGCATTATAAGAGATGGTGAGGTGGAGGAAGGGGCAGTCAGATGATGGATGACAGTGTACTGACACTGTCAAGTTGATATAACCTTAATTTATAAAGGGGTAGACCAGTAAGCCAGCAGATGGCCTCGGTCAGGTGACAAAAGCTCCAGCTGCGGGTCATCATATGCCTTAGACCCGCATCAGGAAACAATAATCCTGTTTCGTGACAAATCTTTCCTAACCTAATCTTGTCAGGTTGCTGGGTCACCTACACACTGTCTTGAAGTTTTCGAGATAAGTTTAGCTAGAGATTGTGCTGTGCTAAATGCCTCCTGGTCTGTTCTATGGTATTGGAAGCCTGTATGTGTGCTGCTTCTAACCACCGTCTCTCTTTTTATCTTATATTCCTTTAAGATTTTAACATATATTTCACAAGGGTCAAGAGATTTATTTGGTTTGAATTTTTGAACTGTTTACAAGGTGTAACTTAAACAATAGAGTTTAATGCTTACTTCACTCCAGTGAAAACTGTTATGGAACATTTTAATATACTATTATTTGTATAGTATTTACAAATTATTTATTATTAATCATTTTAATTAAAATATATTTCGGTAGGTCACTCTAATAAGCGTTTAAAGGGGTGGAGTGGTAAGCCAGTGGAAGGCCTCAGTCAGATGACCAAAATCTCCTGTGGTGGGTCATCATATGACCCGCGTCAGGAAACACTTGAACCGTCTCCTGACCGTCTCTGTAATTTTATACTCGAAAAAGTTCTTGAAATGAGATCTAGTCGCTTATTTTTCATTCGTACTGCCCAGTTAGAACATTGAATCCTTTTCTTGTATAGACTCAGAACCTGGTGTGGCGAACTAGCCACACCAGTCACAGATCGGGCCGCGGGGGCGTTCACCCCCGAAACCCTCTCCAGCTATACACCAACTGTAGATTATTATTGTTATTACTATTATGGAGAAGTGCTAAACCCGTTGGGGTTTCATACATGGCAAGCTCAGGTCCATTTTGGGGGGGAATCAAGAGCCCCTCACCGGTATCAAGGCCCCTCCCATGAAAGATGCCCACCATCCCATCATTGTCACAAAACGTGTCCCACTTGTCAGTGAATATTATAACAGTTGTTCAGTCAGCACTGAACACCAGTCACCCCGGAACAAATATTATAACAGTTGTTCAGTCAGCACTGAACACCAGTCAATCTGGAACAAATATTATAACAGTTGTTCAGTCAGCACTGAACACTTCAGTCAGACTCATGGAACAAATTATTCCACTGTCTCATGTTTTCAGGTAAAGGCATTAAAGTGCAGTGCTCAATGAAAATTCACTTTTTAGTAAGTCAGTGCGTAAAAATGTAATTCGCTCTCCAGGATTTTTAAAGCTCCTGGAGAGCGAAACGTTGCCACAATAAAATGCCGCATTAGTTGCACTTGTGGCCTTTTACCTGACATATTATGGGTATTTCTACCTATATTATTAAGTCACTATGTACTTATCTTTTTTCTCAGTGTATTTATCAAGGCTTGGATTTAAAATTTAAATCAGACCATGACTTGTTTCTTTTTTTTTATTGTTCACGTCAATTATTATATACAGAACTGCAGATATATATAGAACTGTTTGGTTAGTTTAATATTCGACCTGTTTATTATTAATCTGTTTAAATACTAATGATAATATCTCTCTAACACTACCGAATGTTAAAAGATAAAACTTACTACATTCACTATCTTAAAGATAAGAATATCAACATAGATGAGTACTGTGTTAGGCCCTACTCATCCATACTAGGCATCTGCCTACATTTATTCCAATTGAAGATTTCTTTTATACAGTTGAATTATATGAACACAATTAGATTATGATATACACCAAGAGGGGTATGTCTCGCATTTTATATACGCTGAAAGTTTGTTTAAAACCTATTTATACAGGGATTAATCTATTCTTGACACTCGCGTAGTCGATAGGCTTTAAACTCCCATTAACAAGCATGGTGGTTTGTTCGTCAGGAAAGAGTAAGGTGTCCCCTGATACGAGTCTTGACCTCTTGATAACATGTTCAGTATCCGCTTGCCTTACCTTTGATGAGTTCCGAGAGTTCCTCTACTCCCGAAGCCCGGCCATGGGCCAGGCTCGGCTGGTGATAGCCTGGTCTACCTAGTTGTTGCTGCTGGTGGCCCACTGCCCCACATATTCATCACAACCTGGTTGATCTGGCACCTGGTGAAGATACCTGTCCCCAAGTAAGCTTCATACCCCATTAAAACAAAAAGAAAGAACCACCACAAGGTGTATTTTAAAATGACGATACTCTTACATGTATCCTAATAATTATTAATTACATCCAGCTTGTAGTATTCGCTAGGAGACGGGTTAAGTGTCTCCTGACACGGGTCTTATAGATGACCCGTTAAACCTAATTACATTTCATTATTGTTTGAACCAGAAGCCAACTTTTACCGAGACATTGTTTGGCTCTGTAAGAGCAATAGCAGGTTGTCCCAGTACAAGCTTGTGTTCCAACCTCTCCCTTTTATTCACTTTACAATAAATACATGAAATATTGCCATACGATAAGGCTAATAATACTATTGTAAAACAATGAGACTTTGAAGGACCTTTGAGCCCCTGTT
Source organism: Cherax destructor (assembly GCA_009830355.1). Classification (NCBI taxonomy): domain Eukaryota; kingdom Metazoa; phylum Arthropoda; class Malacostraca; order Decapoda; family Parastacidae; genus Cherax; species Cherax destructor. The sequence goes on along the minus strand of WNWK01004167.1, from coordinate 123,518 downwards.
ATACAGGTTGAAAAAGTCACCCTGGATAAGTTAATATCACAGATATACATATGGTTGCCACCTTGAGGTATCCCGGCTCTGTGACCTGTCCCTTATCCCAGTACATCTCCCACACAGGAACTTTCACATACACTCGGGTAATCCTGCACTAGATGTACAGACGTAATGCCCACGGCGGCTATGGGCCATAACATTATGCAGAACAGACTACTTTTTTTTCTCTCTTGATACCTACAACTCTGCACTGCTGTTGTATCCAGTTTTACTAAATACAAAGGACACATTTTTTAATAGTAGGTTCCTCTAACGATTCCATCTATAGTAGTGAGATTTCTTCCCTGCTTGACTGTCGTGTTTTCTGCACTTGCTTTCCCATACCATTATGAAGGTTTATGTGGCTTTCCTTTGAAGACTATTCGCCAGTTCGAAGATAAATTCCTTGTAGATCAGTGGATCCATGTTCTTACCTGAAACAATAAATTGCAGGTAAAAAATACAACCTATTTAGTACTTATGGTTCATTAATAAACAATAATGCAGTTTTTAATTAGTTATGGTATTTACAACTAACCCGTAATTTGTGAATTGCTCCAGTCACGGTAATGACTTTCTTTTTTACAATATTTAATGTTATCGTAGTTTAAAGTGGCTATTGAAGCTTCCACGGAATGAAAGGAAGAAAATCATTTATACTGACCTATTGATGAGGAACATGTGTACAACTTAGGCTCCTTTTATCGATAAATAAAGATGCCTAAATGTCACACGTATCTTCCTTATTAACTTGTCGGTATTGTATGTCATAGAGAAAAGAGGCACAATACCGTGATTGGAGCAATACGTTAGTGTGACTTTGTAAATGGTCCAAGTTGGACCGAAACGTCGTCGTAAGCTCCTCGCTCCTATGTGCGGGTTATTTGTGTATATCATATATAATATGCTAGACTTACCTAGTTGGTACAAAAGGAACCAATCTCCTATCTGGCATTTTTGGGCGACGCATTCAACAGTGGACCTGTCGCTGAGACGAGCCCGTACTCTGAGTATGACGCTCCTGACCATGGGTACCAAGGTGGCCAAGCGGTACACCACACCAAGTGCTGAGCACATAGCCACTATGATGAACCTGTCCAGAATACAAAAAGGTATAAGAATAGAGCACTTCAGCTGAGCTTTCATGTACACTTCGTATAAAAGGCACGATACTGTGACTGGAACAATACACAAATAACCCGTAAATCCCTCCTATTGATGGGTAAGATTGGATGTTCTATGGTTGTCTTATCCATTTTTAAAGCCACCCAAAGAATCTCAATAATGTTACTTGGTCAACAACATGAATACCCTTATATGCAAGGCATCTTGCCAAACTTAAATCTCTTCTTTGAATGAGTTGGAGCCTTTCAAGTTGCATTTAATGATTCACTATTTGTACTGGATTGACTGTATTTACCTTAAAAAATGAGCGTTTTCTTTATGTAACTTACCAGAACCACAAGAAAATGAAGATCTTCTCGCTGACAACGTTGAGGGGAAGGACACAGAGGCCGTCAAACTTCTCCTGAGATGCTGAGGCACCATACTTGTAGAAGGTGCACTTGGCTACCTTGGGGAACACCTCGTCCATGGGGTCTTGTCTGGTACCCAACTCCTGCTTGCTGAAGTTAATCACTCGTGTACCATAGGTCGAAAACTCGTAGCCTAGAAATCTGAAATGAAAGTATATATATTACATAGCAATCCATGCTTTGAGATAGTGTTAATGGCACTAGTGTTCTGTAGACACGTCAGCTAAGGTATATAATGATGTGCAACTAAATTATAGGGCCGTGAGCTGTGAATCGACCCCTGCATTCACATATAGGTGAGTACACACACACACACTGGAGCACAGGAAGGATAGGGGAAACATGATAACGATATGCAAAATACTAAGAGGCATTGACAAGGTGGATAGGGACAGGATGTTCCAGAGATTTGAAACAGCAACAAGAGGTCACAACTGGAAGTTGAAAACTCAGATGAGTCACGGGGACGTTAGGAAGTATTTCTTCAGTCATAGAGTTGTCAGGAAGTGGAACAATCTGGAGAGTGATGTAGTGGACGCAGGAGCCATACAAAGCTTAAAGAAGAGGAACGGTACAGCTCATGGAGCAGGGAGTGTGTGGACCTAATAGCAACCAGCGAAGAGGCGGGGCCAGGTACTGTGAATCGACAAATAGGTGAGTAAACTGATTTAAAAACTATGACAGGTCAAAAAAAAACTTTAAGAAAGTAATACTTTTAATCGATATGTAAAGGTGGATGGAGCCCAAGAGCTAGAGGTTAGTTTAACTCACTTAAATACAAATAGGCGAATATATACCCAACACAGATACAAGTAGGTGAATGCACTTCGAGACGCAACACCTGCAGTTCGATTAATGGGAATGCATAGTGAGTATAATTAGAGACACATACCTGTTGGTCAGGTACATCTGCCCAATGATATTGACGAAGTTGAGAGCCTCGCAGATAAAGAACTTGAAGGCGTACATGTTTTGAGAGTGTAAGTTGAGGGTGAAGTAGTTAACCAAGAGGTCCTTACGAGCCTTCTTGGCTTCGCTGTCCACGATAGGTGTGTCGAGTTGAGCGACCAGCATCTTAACTTTACCTTCTTCCCACATCTTCCACAAATATCGCGGGATGTAGAACATAATGGCCTGCAATACACAAACTTTTTGACTGTGGAAGAAAGAACTTGCTACAGAAGCTGGTTTAGAAGACACGCAAGGAGACACTAGGACTTATTAGAAAACATTTCGGTCCTGGGATCTTGATCAAGGTCCCAGAACCTTGTTTACGTGTCTTTCTAAACCAATTTATCTGTATCTGTTACCAAGGTTTATATCACTACAGGAGCTACTTACAAGTGAGTCTAAATTTCATCTCGTATCCTGAATTATTCCCAAGTATTTTACACAATAGCCAGCATCAGCTACCCCCCTTTACAAATTCTTCATCTATCAGTTGTGGGTCGCATTTAGGGAAATTTTCCTATGTAAATATGCAAGTAAACTCTAGTTTAATTCAAAATCATTTCCTGGTCAAAACGTCAGTGTTTAAAAACTCAAATGCAACTGGAAGTAAATGGTGATTGTTTATTGGACAGCAAACAAGGAATATTACCTGGCACGGGTCTGAGTCAGAAGATAACTTATAATCAAGCTTCCCCTGGTCTGCTGGAGCTGGGTTTTATACCACATTCATGGAACAAAGAATCACTGCTTCGTAATGCATCTTAAGATGTCTAACTGGCTTCAAAGCTTATCACCTAAACGATAATCATTAAGGCTACATAAAACTTGTTCACCACCAGTCATATGAATTACTGTAAACTCTCAAAGTGGGGTATATCTCTCAGTATATATATATATATATATATATATATATATATATATATATATATATATATATATGTATATATATATATATATATATATATATATATATATATATATATATATATATATATATATATATATATATATATATATATATATATATATATATATATATATATATATATATATATATATATAGTATATACTGAGAGACCTCCGTGACCTACCCTTAATTACTATTACATTTAGAGGTAAGCACTTCACCTGCAAAGGTCACATTGCCTATACTTTTATCTAATTACATTTTTTTCAAGTGGTGGACCGGTAAGCCAGCGGTAGGCTTGTCAGATGACCAAAAGCTCCAGCTGGTGTCATCACATGACTAACACTCGCGTCAGGAAATACTTGTCCTGTTTCCTGACAAACCTAACCTTACCGAAGTGTTACTGTGCCTAAGGCAATGAGAGGTAACTAAATTTGATCGAAGGAAGGGGAGACAAACTAAACGAGGTTTCAGTCAAGTCTTTGGCCAGTCTATATTAAGACAACGTTGGGCTCTGTGTAGAGCTTTATCATCACTTGATAAAGCTTTACACAGTGAACTTTGTCTTAATAAAGACTTATTCTTCTGTCTTACAACCGAAATGTTCCTGCTTCAATTCCTTAGTTGTGAATTGTCCCAGTATTGTTTGTGCAGCACTCACCTGTAGGTAGAGGAACAGAGTGACCCACTGGTAGTACTTGTGGTGCTTGACTTCGTGTTTCTTCTGTCCTTGTCCTATGAAGGTATCTGGAGCTACGCCCGGGTGGGCGATCTCCACGCCCACCTCACCACCAACCAGGGCTGGGATGGTGTAGGTGGTGTGGATCCAGCAGTAGGTATCCATGATACTGGGCTCCACTCCGTCCACCAAGCAGTCGATGGGATCACCAAAGTATTGCTTCTGGGTTATCAACAAGCTAAACGCTACCAAGATGAACATCGTCACCTTGTAATGGAGGCGGAAAATAATGTTGTCGATGTCGATGGAATCGATTTTCATCAATGTACGAATGCCTCCGAATACGTCATGCATGGTGGCGGTGAGTTCGTGATCGACTATAACTATTATAAAGCTGAATTGTCAACACACAAGAGTCCGCAGTGGTGCAGCTCCAGCTGGGGTCTGAGTGTCAGTGCTATGAGTGTAGTTGACTTTAACTCATCACAGGAAACACTTCCCAGAAGATTATTTTAACAAAATTTCCATTAACCCCAACATAATATTCTTCTAGCATTCAGTAAGTATAAAGCATATTTGTGATGTATATATGATGTACAAATTTATTGCTGGGCTTGAACATTTCTTGCATTGAATATTGATGGATATAAATTTTGTTGTAGACCTAGCTAGTAGTTGAACAAAGGATAACCTGGGAATTCTGCTCCAATCCCCTCCCTTTCCTTCCACTCCATTGTGTCCACTTTATCGGGGGAGAGAGAGTTATCTTAATGGGGCTCTGGGCCTTCCTCTTAAGTTTTAGTCCACTGACAGCTTAGTCCCGTTTTGTCAATCTCTAAAATTATGTATAGTCATCCTCTATTAAATATATATTACCACCTTACTCGATACAATTCCTTTTTGATTTCTATTGATCTTCCTAGCATGGGGCAGTAAGCCTGGGGCAGTAAGCCTGCTGCAGTGTTCCATTATTCTTACGTTCTTAAGTGTTTTCTGACGTTTAGTTTGCACTTGTGTGCCATCGTCCTGGTCACTACCACGTCAGTATGCCATTATCCACCACGTAGAGACCAGTCAAGATTTTGTATGTCGTGATCTAAGTCATACTTTGGTAAGGAGACACTGCAGTAATACAGAACCTTCGTTGACGACGTTTCGCCCACGCAGTGGACTTCATACAGTCACAAACAGATGACTTCATGTGTCTCCTTACCATCGTGTCAATAACTATCACACACCCAACATCGTGTGCACCTTCATTTTTTTCCCTGCTGGAGTCTGGTCTTGGTTCCTGACCCAGTCTCTCATTAGTTCATCATGCTTACGTCATCATTTAACTCAGTAAAATAGTTTATTGACGTCACACATTCTCCTGCCATCCGTAAGTCTATGTATGACGTAATTGATTTTAGAAACGTCACCGTTACCTGAGTTGAATTTCCTTAGTGTTATCATTATTTCGATAAAGTGTAGATGTAATCAGTTGCTTATATCTCTAACGAATTATAAATACTTCATCATTTGCAAATTATTATTACTGAGTGGTGGAGAGAGGTATAGGTACCAGGTAGGTGAGTACATGTGGTATGCAATACCGAGAACGTGAAGAATTAGACGCATGTGCGGAGTCTGAGTATATTGTATTCTTGTTGCCATCCAGTGGCTTTATCAATACAAATTCAAGAATATAATGGGAAGACAGTATGAAGAAAAGGGGACAGTACCATGACTGGAACAATACTCAGTCTGAAACAATTGTTCCAGACTATGGAACAAATACTCTTCTCCAGGGACTGACCACTTCGTCTTCAAGGGTGATGGACTGATTACATCGTCTTCACATCTCTTCTGCTTCTACCAACTTTTCTGGACTTGACTGAAGAAGCCTACTGTGTAGGCGAAACGTTTCTAAATAAAGATACCTAACTGTTGCGCATGTGTCTTACCTAACACCCCGTCGTTATTTTATAGCATTTTAATAGAGACTAAGAATGTTGATCCCCGTGTGGTACACACAATATACTGAACCCACATTTTGACCTCCTGCAGTACATTTAGGTGTTGATCCCATATAATACATGCAGGAGTATTATTATATTCGCGCTAAACCCGTAGGGACTATACAGCGCATGTGGGAGGAGGGGATGGAAGGTAGTCGGGGAACTGGAGGCACAGATCCAGTTCCCTAGATCAAGAGCCCCTCACCAGCGTCAAGGAACCTCCCTGGAGGGGTATACATGCAGGAATTAAACTAATATACATATAGATTGTGATATCATTACATCCTGATGTCGCCTAAAAAAAAAAAAATTCGTCTCTTCTAGTACAGTTTTTAATATATTAAATACCTATATAATTTCTGCAACATTAACTTCACTGAGTATAGACTACTAACTAGGTTGCGAAATAAACTCGAATTTGTTGTAAAATTTGTTTATTTTGATGAAGCGAGTTGTGTTGAACACCCAAGGTGACGTCACAAGGGGGGCGGAGCTTCACACCCACGACTGCTGCGTAATGAGCTTCCATTGGTGGGATCCAAGTTTACATTCAGATAGTTATCAAATCAGGGATTAAGTGACAAGCCTAGTAGGAAAAGATTACCCTATATAAAGCTTCCTGTGATTGGCTGTAGTGATGGATGTAAATACAGTTTCTACCAATGAAATAAGAGCGCGGGAAACTGACCTTGATCACAACACCTCTTCTTATGAGTTGCTGTTGATGCTCTCTTAGTTTTTCCTGAAATTTAGCTCATTGATTGAACTGACTCTGTCTGTCGTCCTCCATTTTTTTCAGTTGCCCAAAAAAATGACAACCTCTATCTATTCTATATATGGCAGCAAAAATCTGAATAAATAAATATATTTATTTCCTTGGATTTAAGAGCCTCTCCAGCATCAAGGAACCGCCTTAGATGCCCGTCTGATTTTTTTTATAAAATACGATAATTATCAGATATATTAGGCAATAATCTTAAGATGTTTTACTTCTCGTCATTTTATTCTAAACTGGGCATGAAAAATTATTTCAATTTGTAAGATAAATCATGCAAAATAATTTTGTCGTATTTAAAACGTAACAAAAACAGTCTCATACAATTTTCATAATTGATCATCACCTCAGAGGAATAAATAAGCAAATGCAACTTATACAAGTTTATTTACCAAAGTAAACACAAATATGTGTGAATAAAGATATTGATCACCTATAATACATAACGATGTTATGTGCATATATTACATGTTCATCCCATGTGAAAATGGACTGAACACATCGATTCCAGGTTGAGGGACTGATTACCCCCTAACTCCTCTCCTTGCCCCTCCAGGCTGAGGGACTTGATTACCCCTAACTCCTCCTCTCCTTGCCCCTCCAGGCTGAGGGATTGATTACCCCTAACTCCTCCTCTCCTTGCCCCTCCAGGCTGAGGGACTGATTACCCCTAACTCCTCCTCTCCTTGCCCCTCCAGGCTGAGGGACTGATTACCCCTAACTCCTCCTCTCCTTGCCCCTCCAGGCTGAGGGACTGATTACCCCTAACTCCTCCTCTCCTTGCCCCTCCAGGCTGAGGGACTGATTACCCAAACCCCTCCTCTCCTTGCCCCTCCAGGCTGAGGGACTGATTACCCCTAACTCCTCCTCTCCTTGACCCTCCAGGCTGAGGGATTGATTACCCCTAACTCCTCCTCTCCTTGACCCTCCAGGCTGAGGGACTGATTACCCCTAACTCCTCCTCTCCTTGACCCTCCAGGCTGAGGGACTGATTACCCCTAACTCCTCCTCTCCTTGACCCTCCAGGCTGAGGGACTGATTACCCCTAACTCCTCCTCTCCTTGCCCCTCCAGGCTGAGGGACTGATTACCCCTAACTCCTCCTCTCTTGACCCTCCAGGCTGAGGGACTGATTACCCCTAACTCCTCCTCTCCTTGACCCTCCAGGCTGAGGGACTGATTACCCCTAACTCCTCCTCTCCTTGCCCCTCCAGGCTGAGGGACTGATTACCCCTAACTCCTCCTCTCCTTGACCCTCCAGGCTGAGGGACTGATTACCCCTAACTCCTCCTCTCCTTGACCCTCCAGGCTGAGGGACTGATTACCCCTAACTCCTCCTCTCCTTGACCCTCCAGGCTGAGGGACTGATTACCCTAACTCCTCCTCTCCTTGCCCCTCCAGGCTGAGGGACTGATTACCCCTAACTCTTCCTCTCCTTGACCCTCCAGGCTGAGGGACTGATTACCCCTAACTCCTCCTCTCCTTGCCCCTCTCTGTTTTGTATTGGACTGATGAAGTCACTGTGTGGCGAAACTTTCCTTAATAAAGATTCCCATATTTTGCATAAGTGTCTGTCTTCATCATGATGATCCCATATAATAAATTCAGATGTTTAATTAAGCTCATATTACATATGTTGATTCCATATAGTACATATATTGAGCTCATATAGAGAGATTTTGAGTTCTTAAAGTACATTCTGATGTTGATCATATATAATTCATACAGACTTCTAATATAATACATATGGATGGAGATTACATATATAAATGGATTTCATATACTATATCATTCAAATTTCGATATCAGAATGACTCCTCATACACATAAATAGTGAAAATGTTTCCTCTGGCAGTATCTTGCTTGTAGGCTTCCAAAATAAATAAATCTAAATAAACAATTAAGCAACTGAGAAAAAATATAATAATAACAATACTGATTTTTCAAGTAAGTATATTAACGCTTAATTTTATTACATCCCCATGTATATAATACTCTTTTAAATGTTGTTATATATGATTTTAATAAAGTTTACTATAATAAATAAATAAATAACCATTCTAGCATTTTTTTATTTCTGAATGTGCGAAATTGTTGCAAAATCTGTCCAATTTGAGCAGAGTTGCAACAGCAAGTCATGAGATGAGTTGCTGTGTTGAACACCCAAGATGACGTCATCAGGGGGGGCGGAGCTCCACATCCAGGAAACTGCCGTTTACTGAATTTTCATTGGTTGAATCTAGTGTTTACATTCAGTTAGGCTCTGTGATTGGCTGTTGTGATGGATGTAAATACCGAGTTTCTACCAATGAAATGCGAGCGCGGGAAAATGACCCTCAGCACAACAACTGGTCTTATTAGTTGCTGTTAATGCTCTTATATTCGGAAACTAATTTTTTTTCTTCTGGTAGTTGTTAGTACATAAAATGAAAGCAGTTTTTATGCACCTGTGTCAAAAACTTATAATAAATAGTTATAGGTAATTAAGAAAGTGGTATCAAATTTTTGATATATGCGCATAAAAAGTATTTTTAAAATTCTTAATACCAAGAGATGTAAAGTTATTTTTGCATATAATATACAATAAAAGTTTCGAATCTTTTGATGTGGTCTTATTAATCACATCTTTAAAGGAATAATAGATAAATAAAACTCGCAAGTATATTTACCAAAGTAAAAAATAGATTTACAAAGTACGTATATGAAATGAGGATTTTTTAGCCCTTATAGTATATAAAGATGTTATGTCAAGTGCATGCAAATGTTGATCCAATATAATTTATACAGATGTACTGACTATACATATATTATATATAGTATATTATTATTATTATAATCAAATAGAAGTATATATAGTAGAGCATATATTTTTCGGGATGCTTCAGAGTTTCTTTATTTTACAAGTCTTAATAAACAAATGTCAAAAAAAAACTTTGCTGCGAAAATAAACTGCTGCTGGACTTGGTTGGTTGCACATTCTTCTCTGCCTTATTTGATGACGTGAGGAGCAGCGTTGCAACAGCAAGTCATGAGACGAGTTGCAGTGTTTAAACATCCCAGGTGACGTCATTAAGGGGGCGGAGCTTAGAGCTCAGGAAACTGATTGGCTGTTTTGTTTCCTCTACCAATGAAATGCGAGCGCGGGAGACATATTCGAGCAGAACAATTCATGAGTTGCTGTTATGCTATATGGTTTTCATGGAAACAACTGAAATTATCAAAAACTAAGCTAAAAGCCCATAAGGGTCCTTAGAGCGTCCTGTGGAGATATTATCATGGGAAGGGAGCGCTAAACCCGTAGTGATTATACAGCGCCTGAGGGGGAATGATGGAAGGCATTCAAGCTTAATTCAAAGAACTGGAACAGATCCAATTTCCTAGATCAAGAGCCCCTCACCAGCACCAAGGAACCTCCCTTGAGGGGGTATTGTAATTACACTTATAATCATAGGGGAGCACTAAACCCATAGGATTATAGTGTATGTGGGGGAGGGGGAGATGGAAGGTATTCAGGCTCAACTCAGGGAACCGGAGCACAGATCAAGAGCCTCTCACCAGCATCAAGGAACCTCCCTTTAGGGGTAAACCAATAATAAAGCACGATGAATGGCTAATAGACTTAATAGGTTTAAGTTTTAACTGGCATCAAAACAATCCTGGTCAAGTGTTTACGAGACCGGCAGATTGTAATAACGATTTTATTGTTCTTGGGGATTAGCGCTAAACCCGCATTGCCTTAATCGGGGAAATTAGGTGTAATCTAATTAATGGGAGACTAGCTCCAATTCCTTAAAGAACCCTTTTTACCAGTACCAAGGTGCCGTCCTTGGTGAATCTAGTGTTGGAACAGTACCAAACCCATACATATAACACCTGGAGTATGGGAGGAAAGCTGGTTTGATCCAAGGATGGGGAGGGTTGCTTCCATTACTTTAAAAAAATCACTAGCAAAGAACCTACCTTGAAGTGTAGTCAAAAAGCACTAAACTCATAGTCAAACAAGAACAAGGATTAAGTTCCTATGATCATACAACACCTGAGGAAATGGAGACAGCATTTCAGGTGCAACAGGTGTGATCTAAAGTGAAGGGCAGCTTCAAATCCTTGGATCAAGTCTTTCACTAGCATAATGGCATCCCCACCCCCCTTAAAAGGCCTTAGCAATTGCCAATCTTTCACACTCAAGATTTGGAAAACAATAGGGAAAAACCTTGTTCATTGTATATTATATTAAGGTAGTGCTAAGCCCCTACAACACATTATCTAGTCTTCTTATGACACGATTTTTACACTAAAATAATCTCTATACCATATATAACTGTGGATATTAAAAGTATCTTTGAACTGATCATTATTTATTTATAATACACGACCTCTCATTCACAACTTGATATTGAAAATACCTTTTAATCAAACATACATGTGCACTAACTAATATGCATTACACAAGTCTGCATTCATCCTTAAAAAGTAGAACATAATTTACATGCGTCCAATAACTGTAAACAAATCCTTGTGCTCTTGACAAATCGAGAACCTCAAGTACACTAACATGCCTTAATAATACCTATCACAACTATACAAAATGAGTAGAAAAAATATTCCATACTTTTCTTTTGCTATAGTAATTGGTCCCTCAAACCAGCAGTTTTGCCATAGTAATTGGCCCTTCAAACCAGCACTGCTTTGCCATAGTAATTGGTCCTTCAAACCAGCACTGCTTTGCCATAGTAATTGGTCCCTCAAACCAGCACTGCAAGGCACACCATGCCATAGAGTAACAGGAACTATTCAATCAAAAATCAGAAAGTTTGGAGACTAGACTGGCAAATGGCAATCCTCACTGAACTCCAAAATGGCTTGCTATTAACCATTAGCAAAGTGAAGAGCAATCAAACATCTTAAACAGGACTCACTGGCCAATCTAATAAAAGGTTACTAAATGAAAAATACAGTTTTTCTATATTTTCTGGAAATCACTAAAGTTTCCTGGAGCTCTTCTCCCTCCTTCCCATTCTGAACATAAAAGAACAGTCTAACCTCAACTTAAATAAATGCAAAATAAATAGCACAAAAAATTGACAATATTTCCTTTTACAATACCGACATCTGAAAAATGGAAACCTTAGTGTACATTATTTGTAGTCCCCTATATACAATATTTTCTACTAGTCCGTATTGAAAAAATATATGGCTCAACCGTGACATTTTCTAGTTATCCTGGTCTCAGCCCAGCTAGAGACCACTTATAAAATTTAAACCTTATCCTTGTGACCACTGCATTTTTATAAATTGTGCACCATCTGAGTATTTAAAAAAATATATGCACCATTGGTATAACTTTAGTGAACAACTTTTCAGTAAAAAATTAATTCTCTTTAGCACTAAAAATATAGCCATATACACAAACATGAGCAAATTTGGCATCCTGGTATAAATACAGGAGCATCTTTATGGGAATATCTCCACCATGGTCGAGTTAGCAGGCCCTGTCATGGTAGTCACAATCGGAAGGAAGACAATTGTACAAAATTAAGGCATCATTTGTGTAATAAGCACTCTTTCACCTTGTTTAAACCGGGCCTTTTCCTTGAAGTTTGTTAGCCAGATCAGTTATAAATTCCTTGTAGATCAATGGATCCATGTTCTTTGCTGTAAAGAAAATTAACCTATTTAAAAACTTTCACATTAAAAATTAAATATAACAAATATAACTTTAAATAACCAAATAATAATATAACTTTTAAAAATCGTCACTTTTCATTTAGAAACTTACCTAACTGATAAAGCACAAACCAATCACCAATCTGGCACTTCCGGGAGATGGCTTCCACATTGTCAGAGGATGCAAGGCGAGAGCGAGTCCGGAGGAGGATCTGTCTGAAGGCTGGGGTGAATGTGGCCAAGCGGTACAGAAGACCAACTCCAGATATCACAGCCACAATGATGAACCTGTGGAAACATACCATATTAAAATCTTAGAAAAATCTTGCATTTAATTTTAATAAGGTCTGTTATTACCTCAAAAAAACTTGCAAAGTCAATAACAAAACCAGAAATTATAGTTCAAATGTTATTTAAGCTAATAAATATTTTATAAGGTACATTAGTTACTCATTTCAAACAATCCTAATCATTCAAATTCTAATGCAATACAATAAAATACAATGAACATACCAGAACCACAAGAAAATGTAGATCTTCTCATTGAAAATGTTGAGAGGAAGTACACAGAGACCATCATGCCTCTCAATTGTTCCTGATGCACCATACTTGTGGAAGGTACACTTAGCCACTTTAGGGAAAACCTCATCCATGGGGTCATGACGAGTGCCAAGTTCTTGCTCACTGAATTCAATGACACGAGTGCCATATGTCGTGAACTCGTAACCCAGGAATCTAGAGAGAGATGAATCAGCCTAAATTGCACGCTTAAAAGGAGTAAAATACCATAATGCTAATCAAATAATTTAGAGTAAATACCAATGTCTAACAAATTAACTAATGTATTTAATATGCAACAAATACATACATACCTGTCAGTGAAGTAGATTTGGCCAATGACATTAATAAAGTTAAGCAGTTCACACAAGAAGAATCTAAATGCATAGAAATTGTGGTTGTGTAGATTAACACTGAAATAATCTACCAACATGGCCTTGCGTTCCCGCTTTACATCATCATCCAAAATGGGAGAGTTCAGCTGCATCACAAGCATTTTCACCTTACCGCCTTCCCAGATCTTCCACAAATACCGAGGAATGTAGAACAGGATAGCCTGGAAAAATTAAAGAATAAATTACAAAATGCTACAATACTGTATGAACTTAAAACCACTATCTGAAGAAAAATTATAAACAGGGCAGAGTAAAACTTTTATGGTAAAATTAAGACAAGCAGAGTGCAGGTAAAGCTCTGATTTCTCAAATTTAGTTTGAATGTCTCAATACAGCACAGTACTGTACTGTACTGTACTGTATTCAAAGACATTCAAACTAAATTTGCTTTGTGTATTTTTTCCCAACTTTTGTTTCTTTCAGGACATACAATCTTGCCTATCAAAAACCACTAAACTTTTCCATAAATACGCAGTTTTGCATTATCAAAATTATGTACAAAAATCTGCTTTGACTAACCCTTCACTGTCATAAGTATATGTATATCATTGTTATTGATACCAGTCACTTATGTAGATCTAAGGTTTGAACTCGGCTCTATCAGATAAGCTGTGAGTAGTAAATTTTGGCCTAAATATGAATGAATGGATCTGCACAGCAAGTGTGCAGAGCATAAAAAAAATACTGTCCCACATGGGGCAAGATGAGAAAACCAAAACTGACCATGTGTTTGGTTTAAAATAGCTACTTGGAGTTGTTTACTAGGATGTTTTTATGGTTTTGTTGGCTGTTTCTTGGGATCATTTGATAGAAGGGATGACATACTACTGAAACAAATGATTTTGGTTGGTTTCAGGACCACAAGTAGCTTGAAATTGTGCTCAAAGTAGCAGAACAAGAGGAAATGTTTTAGTGCCAGGAATTTCTAAGTTGGTATTTTTTAACTGTAAAATTGGCCAAATTACCAAATTCTGAGCACTTTATAGGGTAGTTGTCGCTGTGAAAATTGCGCCCAGACCACTAAAAAAGTGGACACTAGGAGCAATATTAATTTCAGGGGTCTGGCCAATGAAAAGGTTAAACATCAAAGAATCACTCTTGACATTAAACATGTGATTGGTAATATGAAGAAAAGACCAATTAGACTGAATCCTAAAGTGAGTCATTTACTGTAATTAGTAATTCATATGCAAGTTTCAACCACATTTTATGAACATTTTATAAGTCACTCTTACAAGGAGTCATTGCTGTTGGTTAAACAGAAAGGAGATAAAAGCACAGAAAAACTAAATCCTGATAATTAATCCCAGTAGTATCAGAAATGATTTCAAGAGATTCAATGATTTAAAGGTTATGTAAATTAAATGCAAATGCCCATACCTCTACATTTCTTCTGCTCGGTAAAACACCAAGATTTGACATGAATCGTGTATTGTCTGTAGAAGTCTAATATCAACTGTAATCTGACTCTCCAGATATAATTACCATTCCTGCTCATGCATTATTTCCACAACCCAATAATTATACCAAAAATTGTCAATCCGGTTAAGATTACCATTTACTCATATGTTAAACTTAGCAATCAAGATCCCAATGGAAATAAGTCACTCTGTCTGACTTTTTTGGGGTTATCCTAGGTTTTCTACACATATGCTGCTATGTATGATAATCTATGTAACTGTATTTGTGTATACCTGAATAAACTTACTTATTCAATTATGTAATATCAATTAGTGTTAAATCTTAACTTTGCACCACTTCCTTAGTATTAATCCTAGTTTTAAGTTAAGTCAGAATGATACGTATCCTAAGAGTTTCATGTTCTTGTATACATAACAGAGGAGTACTGCAGTGGGACTTGCAATATCTCAAGCTAGGTAGGTCTTACTCTCACCCAACCACTCCCACACTTGTGTACCTGTCCAATTTACCATATCTTAAAAGCTAACCAGAGTATTTGCTTTAATACTACTTGGCAGTTGCTCCATTCACCTACAGCTTTACTGACAATGCAGTGCTTTCCAGTATC
The DNA here is from genome assembly GCA_009830355.1 of Cherax destructor. Classification (NCBI taxonomy): domain Eukaryota; kingdom Metazoa; phylum Arthropoda; class Malacostraca; order Decapoda; family Parastacidae; genus Cherax; species Cherax destructor. Next base: position 107,993 of record WNWK01004167.1, on the reverse strand, counting down.
TTTCCTAAAACTAAAATTTCTCTACACTGAACTACATCTCCTACTTTTGACTACATTAACATATGCAAATCCTCAGAATTTGTTTGACTAGCTTGTTTCTATCAGTAGACTAAAGTTCCTACTGACTAGCTTGTTTCTGTAAGTAAACTTAAGCTCCTATTTACTGCCTCTATACTGACTGCAAAATTACTTTTATGCTGACACCTGCGGAATATCACATTTCATATTTCCTATTGTGAATCCTTTCCTTCATGCTTACTATATCAGCCTTACCTAACCATACAAGATTTTCTACAATACTTTTTGCCACTTTATTCATATTTCCTATACATAATCATAAAATTCTTAAATGTACAAAACAGGAGTGAATAAACAGACAAGTTTTGTGGAGATAAATTAGAAACTTTCATAGGAAACCACAAGTTATTCTCTTCACATGGGGTGGGGGTGGAGGGAGAGCCTTTATGCTGAAGGGTATAAAGGAATTAAAGCTATCCTGCCCTTCCTTGGATTAAACCTGTCTCCCATTCCCAAGGAGGCAGTATGAGCCTACTCTAATACTGCAAAGAAAAAGGCAGATATACAGATCAAAATGTGAACAAGAGTAAGGTTATAAAGAAACTAACACCTGAAACTCAATGTCAAAAAGCTGGGGTTCTTGTTAGTAACCAGTTGGCAAAAATAGCACAATATTCATAAATCTAGCAAAATTTTGCTTCATATACAAGACGTTTCAAGTCATGCAAGTCCCCCAAAGTTCTAGAATATTGTACTAAAATTATTTATCACTTACAAGGCTTCACTTGATTAGGACAAAAGTGCCAAAAAACCTATATTAAGATGAAGTTAATTTCAGTCTAGAATATCACCTACCTAAGAGCTTACAGGATAGCCATGCAAGCCTCACAAATTTTTAGCATTTGTTTAGATAATGCAATGCTGGAATAAATGATTTAGTATGAAGTAAAATTTGTTACCTCTAAAATATTTGTATTATTAAATTATACAACTAAATAAACTTCAATAACACATGCCCAGAATTGTGTTAAATCTGTATGGGTTATACAGAATAAAATTATCTGAGTGCAAATTACAATAAAAACAAAAAACAAAACTGCAGTAGGCCCATACTAGACAGGTCCTATTAGAACCATTGTATATATTTTTGGTTTAAATACAGTAGCAAACCACTAAAATAATAGGCGGTCTTAGTAATAAATATTTTTATTTCTGCCCTTGAATTATGATTTAGTCATACTGATGAATTGCCAGAATTTCTAGACAGCCATTATTTTTAATCAGGGGTAAGCACTAAACCCACTGGAGTCATAGCATATAGTTTGAGCCAAGAGGGTAGATTAATCCAATTCCTCGGATCAAGAGCCCCCCTCCTCAATGGCACCAGGGTACCTCCTAGATGGGACAACTGTTGGTAGACAATGACAAAAGCCAACAAATGGGAATGAAGACAACAGTACCAGGGACAGCTGTTGAAATCTTTGGTGCTGGGATGACCTGTTGAAATTTCTAGAAACTAGAAATGTAACTTTTATTAAGAGGACGAAGAGCAAATGGCTATTGAAGCTAGCTACTATTACTCTCGAAATAGGTCACAGGTGTATCAGTTGTCTCAACCCAACCTGGTTTTCAAAACAATATGATATAACAAAATTAGTGTCAAGAAAAAAAAATCATGTAGGGCAATATTTAGCCTGTGGGGCGGCCTTTGAGGCTCAAATTAAATTTGCGAGGTTCAATCCTAGGTGGGGCAAATTAAAGAGAAGGCCCACAACACCTGCTGCCTAGGTTCACCTAGCAGTAAACATATTTAGCACTGTTCAGTCATCCTGGTAAGAACCTAGAGACCCCCCAACATAAGCCAGACTATTGGGCTGAATTAATTTTCACACAGTACTATACAAGACAATTTTTAAATATAAACTCATGTAATGAACCAAATAAAAACTTACTCCCACATTTGGTGGTTCTTGAATTACCCTGGCTTATTAAATCATTTAGGGTCAATAATCTCAAATTTTTAATCTGTACAGACCCAGCCCTGTATATCAACTGTTAGTGTTCATTTAAGGCATTCTGCCAAAACTGCATTGCAATGTTGCAAACCGTGTTTAAATTCGTTTCAGTGTACAGTATGTTTCAATTCTAAAAGTGCAGTCCGAGTATGGAGACAAATAGTTTAATAATACTCACCTATTAGGTAACTATACTGTGGGTAAAACATAAATAATAATGGGTCCATACAACTACATTTGTGATTACCAATGCCTATCACTACATACCCAACTGCATTCCTTTGTACCCCTATGACAACTCACATTGTACACTTGGTTATTTACGTGTAAATGAGGTGTAACTTTTTATTTTCGTTGAGGTTGTAACATATAACATCAACACTTGTGTAGACAAAAGGTATCAAGATTTTGCTGGTGGGCCAACAGTAGTGGTAGAACAGCAGTAGGCCTACTGGTCCATCTCATCCACCCACACCCACTGATACCTGTCCAACCTATTTTTCAGTTACCCAAAGTTCTTGCTACAATTTATCTTTTTTTTTTAATTCCATGTTTAAAAGTCTACAAGGCAACGTCATGCAACTTGATTTAGGCATAGGTACACTTAAATATAATCATACGTAGTGTAAATTACCTAGGAAAATCCCTCAAAAATTCACTTTTTTTCTAACGTGACATTTTCATTGGAGTCCTTGGAATTTTTAAAACGGTAAAATACGAAAACATACACCAATATTCACCGGCGTACAAGTATACCTGGTGAGGGAGAGACGGGTTAAGAAAATACAATTTTACATGCCTGGCTTCTAGGCTTCAAGAAAATAACAGCCGATGAACAATTAAAAATATATAATAAAATGGAGACTAGCGGGCCGCCCAGCATCACGCCCACCACCTCACTAACTTGACTCCCCGCCTAGATTACCACGGGGGAGAGCTAAACCCGTAGGGACTATACAGCGCCTGTGGGGGGGGGGGTATGGAAGGCATTCAGGGAAGTGGAGCACAGATCCAATTCCCTCAGATCAAGCTCCCCTCCCCAGTATCAAGGAAAACTCACCTGAAAGTACATGAAGAGTGTGACCCACTGGTAGTATTTATGGTGTTTTATCTGGAACTGGTCGTCAGGGCCGTGTATGGCAGGGTTTGCCACTCCAGGATGAGGCACCTCCTCTCCTACCACAGCACCCGTCAGGGAAGGGATGGTGAAGGTGGAGTGGATCCAGCAGTAGGTGTCCATGATGCCTGGGTCCACACCCTCCACGATACAGTCTATGGGGTCCCCGAAGTACTGCTTCTGCGTTATTAGCAAACTGAAGGCCACTAGGACGAACATAGTCGCCTTGTAGTGCATGCGAAATATATTATTGTCGATACTGACGGAGTCTATCTTCAGTAGACCCCGGATAGAGCCGAAAACGTCATACATTTTGACGGTTTTTTGTTTTTTTTCGGGCTAGAGCAGAGATGGGACTGGCGGCACTAGTGTCCTGGTGATCTAGAGTAGCACTGGATGCCTGGTGACGGCGGGAGAGCAGGTACTAGCAGCTCCTGACGAGGGATAAGGAGGGGGGTACAAGTACTTCCTGACGAGGGGGTAACAACAGACACACGTGTGTTCCTGGTGACGTCTAGCGTCACACTCAGAGCACCAGGAGCACCACCGGTCACACTAGCCTCGCACCACCACCATCAGGCCCGTTCCTGAAAACACCTTCCCCCAACACCCCCCTGCCATCAGGAACAACCCCCCCCCCATCATCACCCCCAATGTGATTCCCTAGGCCTAAATCCCCCCCTCCTCTTGGTTTACCTACACCAGAAGAGTCTAACTTGCTTAATAATATCTATTGGAAAATATGGTGGAGTAGGATTATGGAAGAGGATGTGATGGTGGTGGTGTCTGGCTGGTCAGAGGGGCGGCCAGGACCCAAATTATCCGCAGATGCCAAGGCGCATTTACGCATTATATATTATACCGCCATTAATGTTCCCTCTAGACATCTCTACCGACGATCAACGGACGCTCGATATCACCTAAGACCGTGATAGCACGATAAGGCGTGAGATAAATGCGATAAGATAGCAGTTAGGGGGAAATAAAAAGAGTATGGCATGTGAGGAGGGGAGAATGGAGTAATACAACAAGGCCTCACTTCTCTCCTTCCCTGTCTCTCTCTCTGATAACCTTAATGCAACATACAGAAAGGATCCTCACACTTGGACATTATAATGTATAGAAGACGTAAATGATTTGAGTCGAGCTTATGTGTAATTATATGTTGTAATCTTCTCAGGGGTGCCTTGATGCTTGTGAGGAGGGCTCTTGATCCAGAGAAGAGGACCTATCCTCCTCTTCCTTGGATCGACCCTCATTGCTTAACTACGTTATCACTATGGGTTTAGCACCTTCCCTGATTATGATAATATTGATAGTAATACTAATCAGCAGAAAGAGATGCATTTATTAATGTAAAGACGATATAATTAGACACATATGCAACACTTGATGCAATGATTCGCCCACCAGGGGCCTTATATAGTAAATACATATATTAAATAAGACAACTTTATTTCCAAACAAGATTTATTAGCGTTATAATAATAGATTAACAGTATACAGTATATTAAACCAGATGAGACAGGGACATGAATGTGTGGGTGGGTGTAAGTTAAACCTGCTAAGCATAGGCCAGTAGGCCTGTTGCAATGTTCCTTCATTCTTGTGCATATCATTTCGAGCAGTGGACCACCAGCACAGCAGCACTGACTAATGCATCAACTTTCTTTTACGGCCTTTGATCTTTTTTTCCCTAAATGTTTCTTATTGACTGCTCGACATTCTGTTTCCGTCTATTGACTTTCAAGAGGGTGTTAGGTTGCCCCAGGAGTTGAATGACCCTAGGGGTCATACAGCGCCTGGGGGAATGGAAGGCATTCAGGTTTGATCCAAGGGAGGGCACAGGTCCAGTTCCTTGGATCAAGAGTATCTTCACCGGGTGCCAGATCAACCAGGCTGTGATGAATATGTGGGACAGCGGGCCTCCAGCAGCAACAGCCTGGTTGACCAGGCAAGCACCAGACGAGCCTGGCCCATGGCCGGGCTCAGAGAGTAGATAAACTCTCGAAACTCTTCAAAGGTATATCAAAGGTAAGAATTCCTCTCCGGCTTCAAGTAACCTTCCATGAGGGACCAGTTACTGAGAGGCTTGGTCTGGTAACTGGGCAGCGGAAGGTGACCCCGAAACACAAGAATGAAGACCTGACCACATCAAATACTTTTTCTCCAAGGTTGATGGACTGATTGCATCATCTATATTTCACTACCACACCTCCTCCCTGCTTCTTATGTATTTGACTGAAGAAGCCTACTGTGTAGACGAATTGTTTCACCAGTAACGATAACTGTTGCACATGTCTTAATCTTCAAGATTGAAAGAACACTGCAGTAGGCCTACTGGCCCATGCTAGGCAAGTCTAGCACACACGTGACCATGTACTGTGCAACCTATTTTTAAAGCTACCCAAGGTTCTCGCCTCCTTCAATAGCACTACTTGGAACATTAACCCACAACTCTGTTGCTAACCTAATACTTATATCCTATCTAAATTTGTCCATTTTGAATCCACTGCTGTGAAACCTGTCTTGTTTTGATATTTTCAGCTCGTTATTAGTTATTACAGTTTTCCATTTATGCACTTCAGTCATATCCCCTCTAATTGTATTTGTATTTGTTACCAGAGAGTGTAGATTCACAGCCTTACCTGGAATTTACCTGGAGAGGGTTTCGGGGGTCAACGCCCCCGCGGCTCGGTCTGAGACAGGGCCTCGTGGTGGATTAGGGTCTGATCAACCAGGCTGTTACTGCTGGCCGCACGCAAACTGACGTACGAACCACAGCCCGGTTGGTCAGGTACTGACTTTAGGTACCTGTCCAGTGCCTTCTTGAAGACAGCCAAGGGTCTATTGGTAATCCCCCTTATGTATGCTGGAAGGCAGTTAAACAGTCTTGAGCCCCTTACACTCATAGTTGTGTTGTCTCTCAGTGTACTCGTGGCGCCCCTGCTTTTCATTGGGGAAATGTTGCATCGTCTGCAGAGTCTTTTGCTTTCATAGGGAGTGATTTTCGTGTGCAAGTTTGGTACTAATCCCTATAAGATTTTCTAAGTGTATATTATCATGTATCTCTCTCGCCTGCGCTCCAGGGAATACAGATCAAGGGCCTTCAACCGTTCCCAGTAATTTAGGTGCTTTATTGTACTTATGTGTGCCGAGAAAGTTCTTCAACCTATTTTCTTAATAAACATTTTTGATGGATGGTATCAACTTCGTCATCCTTCTCTATGTTTTTCAGCACATTAGTAAGCTTATTCAGGTACAAGTACACATAAATAGTTACATAAATTATCATACATAGCATCATATGTGTAGATTATAGAAAAATGGCTAGAGAACCATTCACACATTCATGTCTGCACTAAGTAACGAATTGGTGAAAAAGTAGACAGATGCAGTATAATGCGACCTTTATTGACGTTTCGCCCCCCCACACATTGGGCTTAATCAAATCATAAACAAATCTACATGAGGAGAGAGAGAGAGGGTGTGTATATTTAGTGAGCATAGCAACAAGCCTGGAGATAAAAGGTATAAAATACTAAAACCATGGCAAAAAATGCAGTATAATGCATAGGCCTACTGGCTTATGCATTATGCTGGCCGGGACTTTCTCATGTCCAACTTCTCAACCTTCAACTTCAACATTCCTCATTTGACTCGCCACGTCACAATGCTCACTATATGTACACATCCTCTCTCCCCAGGTAGATGTTTCGCACTTGATAAAGCCCACTGTGTGGGCGAAACGTTGTCAATAGAGGAGTGCATTATACTGCATTTGAGGGACCTACAGAGTAGGCTTGAAGAAAAAGACACGTGCAACAGTTGGGCATCGTTATTGATGAAACGTTTCGTATACACAGTAGGCTTCTTCAGTCACATGCAGAGGAAGGTGTAGTAGTGAAATAAAGATGATGTAATCAGACCATCAACCTTGAAACACAAATGCATTATAATGCGATCCTTTATTGACTGCGTTTCGCCCACGCAGTGGGCTTTATCAATCGAACAGATCTACCTGGGTAGAGTACATGAGTACATATAGGGTGGAGAGTCAGGTTTCGCTCAGTGTGTCTAATTCTTCGTCTTGTCGGTATTATATATATTATATACCATTCATGTACAACGAGTACAGAGAACATAAGAAATTAGGAACACTGCAGAAAGCCTCCTGGCCCATGCGAGGCAGGTCCAAATCAGGGGCTAATCAACTAGGCAGTTCGTAGTCCAACGTACGAACCACAGCCTGGCTGATCCGGCACTGACTTTAAGTATCTGTTAAGTAAAAGGACACAAATGCAACTAATGTGACATTTTATTGTGGCAACGTTTCGCTCTCCAGGAGCTTTCTCAAGCCGTTACGGCTTGAGAAAGCTCCTGGAGAGCGAAAGGTTGCCACAATAAAATGTCACATTAGTTGCATTTGTGTCCTTTTACTTAACATATTGTCGGTAATTCTACCAATATTATTACACTTTAAGTATCTGCCCGGCTCCCTCTTGAATGCAGCCAGGGGTCTATTGGTAATTCCCCTTAGTCTCTCAGTTGAGGGACTGACCACCTCAAAACTACGTCTTCCAGGGTGAAGGACTGATTGCATCGTCTTCACATCTGTACTGCTTCTGCTAGCTCTTCTGTACTTGACTGAAGAAGCCTACTGTGTAGGCGAAACGTTTCGTGTCTTACTTGTCAACCTGTAGGTACTGTATGCCATTTTCATACTTATGATATACAGTACTGTATTTACTTTTGGACTGTATCTCAGCAACAGCTGTATGGCAGAAAATGTAACGGGACCTTTTGCACTTAAACCCCCTTGAAGCACGCCTTAGTGTGTGTGTAGGTCTTAAACTAGTCTTGCATGACCACAGTCATGTGTGCGTGTGTATGTGTGTGTGTACTCACTTAGCTGTGCTCACCTAGTTGTGGTTGCAGGGGTCGAGTCATAGCTCCTGGCCCCGCCTCTTCACTGGCTCTACTAGGTCACTCTTCCCCGCTTCATGAGCCTTATCATACCTCTTCTTGAAGCTATGAATGGATCCTGCCTCCACTACATCACTTCCCAGACTATTCCACTTCCTGACAACTCTGTGACTGAAGAAATACTTCCTAACATCCCTGTGATTCATCTGAGTCTTCAACTTCCAACTGTGACCCCTTGCTGTTGTGTCCCATCTCTGGAACATCCTGTCTCTGTCCACCTTGTCGATTCCTCTCAGTATTTTATATGTCGTTATCATATCCCCCTATCTCTCCTGTCTTCCAGTGTCGTCAGGTCGATTTTCCTTAACCTCTCCTCGTAGGACATACCCCTTAGCTCCGGGACTAGTCTTGTTGTAAAAAAACCTTTTCACTTTCTCTAGTTTCCTTATATGCTTGACTAGGTGAGGGTTCCAAACTGGCAATGCATACTCCAGTATGGGCCTAACGTACACAGTGTACAGGGTACTGAATAACTCCTTATTAAGATGTCGGAATGCTGTTCTTAAGTTTGCTAGGCGCCCGGATGCTGCAGAAGTTATTTGGTTGATGTGCGCCTCAGGAGATGTGCCCGGTGTTATACTCACCCCAAGATCCTCTTCCTTGAGTGAGGTTTGAAGGCTCTGGCCCCCTAGACTGTACTCCGTCTGTGGTCTTCTTTGCCCTTCCCAATCTTCATGACTTTGCACTTGGTAGGGTTGAACTCCAAGAGCCAGTTGTTGGACCAGGCCTGCAGCCTGTCCAGATCCCTCTGTAGTTCTGCCTGGTCCTCGTCCAATTGAATTCTTCTCATCAACTTCACATCATCTGTAAACAGGGACACTTCGGAGTCTATTCCTTCCGTCATGTCGTTCACAAATACCAAAAACAGCACCGGTCCTAGGACTGACCCCTGTGGCACCCTGCTCGTTATAGAGGCCCACTCTGATACCTCCCCACGTACCATGACTCGCTGTTGTCTTCCTAACAGGTATTCCCTGATCCACTGTAGTGCCTTTCCTGTTATCCCTGCCTGGTTCTCCAGCTTTTGCACTAATCTCATGTGTGGAACTGTGTCAAATGCCTTCTTACAGTCCAAGAAAATGCAATCTACCCACCCCACTCTCTCTTGCCTTACTGCCATCACCCTGTCATAGAACTCCAGTAGGTTTGTGACACAGGATTTCCCGTCCCTGAAACCGTGCTGGCTGTCGTTGATAAGCTCATTCCTTTCCAGGTGCTCCACCACTCTTCTGATAATCTTCTCCATGACCTTGTATACTATACATGTCAGTGACACTTATCTGTAGTTTAATGCTTTGTGTCTGTCTCCTTTTTTAAAAATTGGGACTACATTTGCTGTCTTCCATATCTCAGGTAGTCGCCCTGTTTCGATAGATGTGTTGAAGATAGTTGTTAGTGATACACAAAGCTCCTCTGCTCCCTCTCTCAGGACCCACGGAGAGATGTTATCCGGCTCCATCGCCTTTGAGGTATCTAGCTTGCTTAGCAGCCTCTTCACTTCTTCCTCGATGGTATGTATTGTGTCCAACACTTGGTGGTGTACCCCACCTCTCCGTCTTTCTGGAGTCCCTTCCGTCTCCTCTGTGAACACTTTTTTGAATCTCATGTTGGGCTCCTCACATACTTTGCAGTCATTTTTTGTGACCTCCCCTCCTTCCTTCCTCAGCCTGATTACCTGGTCCTTGACTGTTGTTCTCCTCCTGATGTGGCTGTACAGCAGCTTTGGGTCAGATTTGGCTTTCGCTGCTATGTCATTCTAGTATTGTCTTTGGGCCTCCCTTCTTACCTGTGCATATTCATTTCTGGCTCTACGACTGCTCTCCTTATTCTCCTCGGTCCTTTGCCTACTATACTCCCTCCATTCGCTAGCACACTTGGTTTTGGCTTCCCTGCACCTTTGGGTGAACCATGGGCTCAACCTGGCTTTTTCGTCATTCCTGTTACCCTTGGGTACAAACCTCTCCTCAGCTTCCTTGCATATTGTTGTCACATATTCCATCATCTCGTTTACTGACTTCCCTGCCAGTTCTCTGTCCCACTGAACCCCGAGCAGGAAGTTCTTCGTGCCTGCGTAGATATCTTTCTTGTAGTTTGGCTTCATTCGTCCTGCCCATGTTTGTTAAGTTACCATTTTGTACTTTGTGTGTGTGTGTGTGTGTGTATACTCACCTATATGTGGTTGTAGTGTGTGTGTGTACTCACCTAATTGTGGTTGCATGGGTCGAGTCATAGCTCCTGGCCCTGTCTCTTCACTGGTCGCTACTAGGTCACTCTGCCTGCTCTATGTGTGTGAGCGCGAGCTTATGTGCACGTGTGTGTACTCATCTAGTTGTGGTTGCAGGGGTCGAGTCACAGCTCCTGGCCCCGCCTCTTCACTGATCGCTACTAAGTCACTCTTCCTGCTCTATGTGTGTGCGCGCGAGAGCTTTTGTGCATATGTGTGCATGCGTGTGTGTGTGCATGTGTGTACGTGCATATACCCACATACACATGCGTACACTCACCCAGTTGAACTTAAATACGTGCTGTTTTTTTCCTACGTGTTGCAGTTGCAGGAATGGAGTAAGGCGTCATTCTCTTTTATAATCTGTCATAATTATGAGTATGTATATACTGGGGTATACATGTTACGCTACTTGTATGAATGTGTATACTACACCTTTGGTATGGGAATGATGAGACAAGTCTTAATATTATTATTATTTACTACACCGGTCGTCTATCACAGGTACAGACAGAAGCAAAGTAACAGACACAGTAACTATGTGTGTCATAGCAAGTAAAATTACGAAAACCGTCATAAATAAATACGAACATAAGGAGCACCTGGCGTTCCCTGTCATCGTATTTACTTGGACCTTCTACTTTTTTCAACAATGCAAGCTCCTGATGATGTGTTGATTGCAACACGAAAGGCCCAGAGCTATCATTCAACTCCCCCCGTGGTTGTTTTGCATCTTGTATATATATATATATATATGTCGTGCCGATTAGGTAAAACTGATCAATTAGCAAGAACTCATCTAAAATTAAGTCCTTTCTAAAATTTTCTCTTATACGTTTAAAGATATATTTTTTTCATTTATGTTAATGTAAGAATTTATAATTTTGTACGAAGAGAAACTTTGAAAACCTACCTAACCTTATTACAACAAGCGCAATTTAATTTAGCCTAACCCAACTAAATATATTTTAGATACGTTAACATTAATTTAATAATAAACAAACACAATGAAATATATATTTTTCGTTATGTTCAGAATGATTTTGGCGAAATTATTGCATACACAAATTTTTACTTGTCTTATATGGCAAGGTGAGCGTTGCTATTTAAGCCAAAATCTCAGTTTTACCTAATCGGCACGACATATATATATATATATATATATATATATAGCTAGAGTCGTTCCCTTGAACATATCAACCTGGACTTCCTACTCATTTCTGCAACATTGCACTATCCTGAAGATGTTGATTCCAACACGAAAGGCCTAGAGGTATCATTCAACTCTCCCCCGTGGTTGTTTGCATCTCGTATCACTTGTTTGCGATTACTGCATATGTACTATGTATGATAATTTATATAACTGTCTTTATGTGTACCTGTACCCACATAAAGTTACTTATGGGATGTATTATAGAGCGGCTGACAGCGAGTATTGTGGCACATCTCTGACACTGGCGAGTGACCACAAAAACAAAACTGAACCTCCTTGGCCGGTGGGACGAGTGTTGCTGCAGTGAGAGTGAAGCAATAACACTGCTTGATAAGACACATGTACAACACTTGGGTATCTTTACCGAGGAGACATTTCGCCACACAGTGGCTTCATCAGTCCAATACAAAGAAGAATGAAGATCAGAAGGAGATTGAGGTAATCAGTCCCTGAGCCTGGAGTCGATTACTCCCATGTGGCATGGAAGGTGAGCAGTCTTGATCCAAGAGGATAGCTCTCGTTCCTTGAATCAAGAGTATTTAGCGTGCGTAAAGTAATCCCTCCTGGAAGAGACTTCTAGGAAGGTGAGACTAGAGACAGGAGTGACGTACTCTTACACTGAACATGGCAGCGGGAATTACACAAACTTTCCTAATCGTAGTAAGATGGGCTAAACCCCCAGGCATTCATGCAGCTCCTGGGTAGCAATGTGCCCCAATTCATTAATAATTATCTTTATTTCTAAAAGTACATGTACAAGGTATATAGACCATAGCTGACATCAATGACACTACTATATAGAAAGCCCCTTGTTATGTACAGCATTGCTGTATAACCCCTGTGGTTTAGCGCTTCTATTTGATTATAATAATATGCACAGCATTTCGGGCAGATCAGGTTAATTTTGTCCCCAGGATGCGACCCACACCAGTCAACTAACACCTAGGTACCTATTTTACTGCTAGGTGAACATGGACAGCAGGTGTCTTAATTAAGGAAACGCGTCCTAACGTTTCCACCCGTACCGGGGATCGAACCAGACCTCAGTGTATCGGATGAAGAAAACCAAACGACCTTGAGGGAAGTATTATCAGTATTATAGCAATCAAAACTAAACGCTAAACTCACAAGGGTCATACAGTTGAGAGAAGTAAAAAAATTATTCATGGAGGAACGTTTAATCCAGAGGCTAAAAGTGTCCACAGCATGGGAAGCAGTCAAATTTAATCCAAGGGAGAATAGGCTTAATTCCCTGAATCAAGAACCCCTTGCCAACATCAATTATTATAATAATCAAAAGAAGCGCTAAACCATTACCAACATCAAGCAACCTCCCTTGAAGACAGTGCAATTCAAGAAAGTATAGCTTCAATTCTTATGGTGCCCCATAGCTGGGTTGGTAGCACACTCAGCTCACACACTGAGGTCTGTGATTCGATCCCCGGTACGGGTGGAAACATTAGGACGTGTTTCCTTAAGACACCTACTGTCCATGTTCACCTAGCAGTAATATAAGTACCTGGGTGTTAGTCGACTGGTGTGAGTTGCATCCTGAAGACAAAATTAACCTATGTTGCCTGAAATGCTCTGCATAACCAGGGGCTTTCTATATACAGTAGCATGTTACTGATGTCAGCTATAGTCTGTGTTACACAGACTATAATCAAAGGGGTGCTAAACCTGTAGGATTATACAGGGCCTGTAGGGGAAGGGATGTGGAAGGTACTCAGGCGTAATTCAGGGAACTGGAGCACAGATCCAATTCCCTAGATCAAGAGCCCCTCACCAGCGTCAAGGAACCTCCCTTGAGGGAAACACTTTAAACAATGCCAATTTTAAGACCATCATACTCTCCAGAAAATATTTTTTAATCTCGTTTATATATATAATTTTTTTATAAATAATTTAGTGAATTATTATAGAGCACTAAAAATGTAGGAGTCATAACAGTTTCTGGGGAATGGAAGGCATTCAGACTATTTAAGGAATTGGATTATGATCAAAACCAAGCACTCCAGGTAAACTCTAGGCTAAACCCACAAGGGCCATTCAGCAGTCAAGGAATTAGCCTAGGTCAAATTCTTTAGATCAAGAGCCCCCACCACCACCAAGGAACCTCTTGAAGGGAGTTTTAAGTAATGAACTTTACTTTTTATGTACTTCCTTACTCCAACACCATGCTTCAGTTTTAAGTAATTTCCTTATCATACAGTCAATTAATCTTCCCACTATTATTATTATACTGTAATCAAAAGAAATACAGCTGAGCAGGACAGGATGCAGGGAGAATGGGTTGTAGGAGGGAGAGGGATGATTAGTAGGGTATGAAGTGCAGCAGGGCAGTGGATAGTGCAGGGATAGAGGGTAGCAAGAGATCGAGGTAGAAGGGACTGAGGGATGTGCTAGAGGTATAATCTTCAGAGTTTGTGTAGTAAGTCAGTTTCTGTAATCTTCCCACTAGCACCATAAAAACCACAATACCATGGCAGGAACAATTCACAACTTTGAGGAAATAATTTTTTAGTCTCGCATATACCCAAAATGCTCATGCATGATAGTGGCTTTCTTTGTACTTAATATTTTACTACATATAAACTACACATTATATGTTATGCAATTATTATTATTATAATTATAATCAAATAGAAGTGCTAAACCACAGGAGTTATACAGCTATATGTTATGCAAATTATTATTATTATAATCAAATAGAAGCGCTAAACCACAGGGGTTATACAGCTATGTTATGCAAAGAAATAAATTTTTGAATTTGAATTCAAATTTGCAAATCAAAGGTACATCTCTTAACACATTACTACATTTTTTTTTTTCAACAAGTCGGCCATCTCCCACCGAGGCAGGGTGACCCAAAAAGAAAGAACTGTTTTACATGATGGTAGGATTGCTGGTGTCTTTTTTTTCTGTCTCATAAACATGCAAGATTTCAGGTACGTCTTGCTACTTCTACTTACACTTACACTTAGGTCACGCTACACAAACATGTACACGTTTATGTATACACACTCATCTGAGTTTTCTTTGATTTTATCTTAATAGTTCTTGTTCTTATTGCTTTTCCTTTCATATCCATGGGGAAGTGGAATAAGAATCTTTCCTCCGTAAGCCATGCGTGTTGTAAAAGTCAACTAAAATGCCGGGAACAATGGGCTAGTAACCCCTTTTCCTGTATAGCTTACTAAAAAGAAAAAACATTATTACATACCCTAGAGAAATTAATGTGACCAACAGCTGAGTTAACAGATACTTGTTAACATTCTGCACACACTATACTCTTGAAAATGTTAAGCTAGTAACAGCCATTCAGCACTGCAGAGGCGAGATATGGTAGGAAGGGAGAGGCGAGTGTCGAATAAAGGGCATCAGCAGGAAGGATGGGGTCACAGATGTAGCAAAACAGTGTTAGTCAAGTATTATAATCATAACCCATAAGGGGTCATACAGCACTGCAGGGTAGGGTGTGCTAAAAGGTGTAATATGCCTGATCACACACCAGCGAGGGTGAAGAGTATAACAAGAGGTAAAGTTAGGAAAGGCAGTGAGGAGTGCTAAAAGAAGTATAATCAAAGTTGGTATAATAAAGCGGTTAATGACAACGTCAAAGAGGGAGCGTGTGTCAAAGATGGAGCTGTTAGCGAGGAGAGATGTTAGTTAAGAAATCAGTCAAATAGTTATTAAATTTAAAAAATTAAGTACAATTGTTAAGTTTTAAGGCCTATTGTAACACAAAGTCATTAAGATGTTAATTCACTCTGATACAAAGTACATTATAATAATCTTTTAGCACACTGGGCTCCCATCAAGGTAGGGTGACAAAAAAAAAGAAATGCTTTCACCATCATTCATTCAATCACTGTCTCACCAGATGCATGCTGACATAACTCAATCTTCCAAACTGCAGTATCCCTACCCTCTTCAGAGTGCAGACACTGTACTTCTTGCCTCCAGGACTCAGGACAAAGTCCAGCTAACTGGTTTCCCTGAATCCCTTCATAAATGTTATGCTGCTCACATTCCAACAGCATGTGAAGTCATAAAAGACCACCTGCCTTTATGCCTGTCAAGCACGTTCACACAATTATTATTATAATCAAATAGAAGCGCTAAACCACACGTTCACACAAGTCTATTGGATGTCAAATTCCTTAGCTCTCCAACCCTTCCTGAGTAACTCCTACCCTTCTTTCCCTCTACTCCAGATTTATATGCCCTAGTCATCCTGTTTTGTTCCATCTTCTATATGTCCAAACCACCTCAACCCCTCCTCCATGTTTCGGTAACCCAACACCTAATCTCTAAGCTATGCATCTTTGCATATTCACACCAGACACTGCCCTCAAAAATGACATCTCTTCTGTTTCCAACTTCCTCCTCCTTGCTGCAACATTTAAAACCCATGCTTTACACCCATATAAGTGTTGGTACCACTACATATACTCATTAAAAATATATTGAAAATGTATTAAACTTTAACCAAATACAGTACATAATGTATAGTTTAATCTCTTCATTGTGGACTGATACTCAAAATACATTATATACAGTAAACAGATTAAGACCTGTATATACCTTTCAGTGTTATTATTATAATCAAAAGAAGCGCTAAACCACAAGGGTTATACAGCGCAGTGACCTTTCAGCTGAGAATTCCATCATTATAATGCATTTTGCAACAATTTGTCCAAATCTATTATTATAATTATAACCAAGCACTAAACCTGTAAAGGTCAAACAGCACTGAAAGGTAGGGTGCACAAAAAAGGTGTAATATGCTTGATCAGAGATCAGCGAAGGTGAAGAGTATAACAGAGGTAGAGTTAAGAAGGGCAATGAGGAGTGCTAAAGAAGTGCAGGTAATCAAAGTTGGTGAAATAAAGCAGTTGCTGACAAAAGTTTAAAGAGGGAGTCTGTGTCAAAGGTGGAGCCGTCAGAAAGAAGGGAAGATAAAGTAAGGGCGTTAGAGCGGTGATGTCAGAGGTAAATTCTGCATGCCTACTGGTAAACAGGACATAATATTATTATTATTATAATCAAATAGAAGCGCTAAACCACAGGGGTTATACAGCGCTGCAGGTTATTGTAGGATGCAGGGAGAGTGGGTTGTAAGAGGGAGATGGACGATTAGTAGGGTATGGAGTGCAAGATGACGGTGGATTGTGCAGGGAGGAGGGTAGCAAGAGATCGAGGTAGAAGGGACTGAGGGAGGTGCTAGAGGTATAATCTTCAGAGTTTGTGTAGTAAGTCAGTTTCTGTCAAAAAGTCAATGAGAGAGTCAGGATTAAAGGAGGGGCCATCTGCAAGAAGGGAAGGTAAAGAAAGGGCCGCAGAGCGAAGACGTCGTTGGAGGTAAATTCTGCGTGCTCGTTGATAGAGTGGGCAGTCCAACAGGATATGTCGAACAGACACTGGAACCTGACAATGCTCACAGAGAGGGGCAGGAGCCTCTCCATGAGATACCCGTGAGTAAGACGAGTGTGGCCGATGCGAAGACGGGAGAGTGTAGTCTCCCAACCTCGACATTGGTGACAAGAAGAAGGCCAGAAACCTATAACCGGTTTAATAGAATGAAGTTTGTTATTCAGCAGGTCAGACCAGCGTTGTTGCCAACGGGTGCGAAGGTGGGTAGCAATGACCGCAAAATAGTCCGTGAAAGGAACACCTCTATATGAAACTGGAAGGTCATGTACTGCTGACCGCGCAGCAGTGTCTGCCTGTTCATTGCCCTGTACGTCAACATGACCAGGGACCCAACAAAAGACAATATCTTTATGCTTGCTAAAGATACGGCGTAACCAAAGGTGGATACGAAGAACTAGGGGTGAGGTGTATCAATTTACGGATAGCCTGTAAAGCACTAAGGGAGTCTGAAACGACCACAAATGGTGATACAGGCATAGATGCAATACGGATAAGTGCCACAAGAATGGCATACAATTCAGCCGTAAATATGCTAGCCGAGGGTAACAGATGCCCTCGTACGACGCTGTCCGGAAACACTGCTGCGAATCCGACGCCGTCAGATGACTTTGAACCATCGGTGTATACTGCGATGGCATGGGAATGAGAACGGAAATGGTCTAGAAAGAAAGAGCGAGAAGCCGCCGTAGGCAGTTGGGCTTTCGCGCAAGGTAGAGGAATAGAACAGACACGGACAGCAGGAACTTCCCAAGGGGGTAGAGGAAAGGGTGAAGCCACATGAACATATAAAGGTGGAAGCTGAAGGGAAGACAAGAGTGAATGCAGACGAAGAGAAAAAAAAGGGACGAAGTAAACAGGGGCGACGAACAAATAACGAGCGTCTACTAACATCTGTGACAATCCTATACATGGAAGGATTGCGGAGGTCATGAGAGCGAACATAATAGCGAATGCAATGTGCATCACGACGATCGGACAAGGATGGAATGTTCGCTTCTACATAGAGGCTCTCAACCGGGGAAGAACGAAAGCACCAAGGCATAAGCGTAATCCCTGGTGATGGATGGGATTAAGGCTGGAAAGAGTGGCAGGAGAGGCTGCCGAATATATCTGGTCACCATAATCGAGTTTCGATAGAATTAGGGCTGAATGTAGGCGAAGGAGAGTTCTACGATCAGCCCCCCATGAAAGATGTGCGAGGGTTTTAAGGAGGTTCAGCCGGCTATGGCAAGTCGCCTTCAGAGAGGTAATGTGAGGTTTCCAGGACAATCTGCGGTCAAACAGGAGGCCGAGAAACCTGACTGTATCACGTTCTGGGATACGTGAGCCGTATAGGTACAATGGATGATCAGAGACCACTGAACGTCTAGTGAACGTAATTTGATGAGTTTTGCCACTAGAAAACTTAAACCCGTGAGTGGTGGCCCAATCAGAAACCCGGTTGATGGCATGCTGGAGGAAACTGCAATGAGGTGACAGTCAGCACCTGCACAAGCTATAGCAAAGTCATCCACATAGAGCGATGACCAAATATTGGATGGGAGAACACAGGACATAATAGAATATGGCAAACTGATAGTGGAACTTGGCACTTCAGTGGCACTGGGTGCCTATCCACAAGATACCTGTGAGACTTGTGCATCCAATGCAAAGACAGAAGTGTGGTGTCTCCCAACCATGAAATCTATAAGAGGACCAGAAACTTAAATATGGCTTGATAGTTATTATAATAAAAAAGAAATGCTAAACCCACTAGGGTCACGGCTTCATAGAATATAATTTGTTATGAATCAACTCAGACCAATGTTGTTGCCAGCAACTACAATGGGCTAA
This sequence comes from Cherax destructor, assembly GCA_009830355.1. Classification (NCBI taxonomy): domain Eukaryota; kingdom Metazoa; phylum Arthropoda; class Malacostraca; order Decapoda; family Parastacidae; genus Cherax; species Cherax destructor. The sequence continues at coordinate 89,151 of WNWK01004167.1, read as the reverse complement.
ATCTATATTATTATTATTATTATAATCAAAAGAAGCGCTAAACCACAAGGGTTGGCTAAATCTATAGATAATAAATTTACAGTTTCTAAATTTTCATCTGACTACACGCCAGGTCACCATCTGGACAAGACCAGAGCTGGGACAGTTCCAGCAAACCTATCTGACTACAATGGAAAAAATATTTTAGCCAACAACATTCTGCAACTTTTTATCATATGTTCTCGATCCCTTCAGCACATTGACAAATGATTTGTTACTATATTGTCAATAATTATTATATAATAATCAAAAGAAGTGCTAAACCTACTGTACATATATTGTCAAGCCTAAATGTCTACCTGGAGTCTACCTGGAGAGAATTCCAGGGGTCAATGCCCCCGCGGCCCGGTCTGTGACCAGGCCTCCCTATATTTTTTCCATCATATTAAAGCAAATGCTAAATCCATATGGGCCATACAGCACTGCATTCTCAGGAGCTCATAAAATAGAGGTTAGAAGATAGTGCGAGTGTAAAATAGGAGCTATAGTTGGGGTAAAAGCTTCAATTAAAATGCCAGACCGCATTAAAGGTGGTACTTCCGGAGAGGAGGGCAGTCTGTGACATGTCCTGAAAATATCATTCCTTGCGAGCGCAAGAGTTTTCCTCGCCTCAAGATATAGGTCATAATGAAAGACAAATACGTTTACAAGTACATTTGTTTCTATACAACTACACCACCAGCAGTGGCAGCATCTCTGGCAGATGGTCACACTTATCATCATCAGCAGTTGGAGTTAGACAGTGCCAACCCATGCTTGTATACTGGGATAGCTTTTAGGATCAAGTTGCCATTACAAAGTTGCAACCATGACGTCATCAAACGGGTGCACAACATCGGCCGGTCGGAACTCAACATTCTGCAAAATTCATGCTGACCAGGCAAGAACCATGCAACCTTTCATTTTCTTCAGAATTAGGCTAACAGAATTTATATATTAGTAATTAAACTATTCATACGTTGCTCTCAAACACAGCAAAGATTAGAGCAAGTCAGTCCTAACCTAAGCATTTGTTACATCTGGAAAAAAGGTAAGATTAACTCCTGTCAATAAAGGTCAAGACAAACATACAACTGCCTGGCCAACAAAAAAAAAAAAAAAAAAAAAAATAAAAAAATAAATAAATCGTATTGGCCAAACTTTTCATTCCAGCAGGTTGAATTAGTCTAATGATTCCTTCCTCCATGCTAAGAAAGATTTGCTAGGACATAAGCTCAACTAAGGTGCAATAATTGCCAAAGAAAAAGGAAGATTTTTTTTAGTTTTCTATTAGTTACAAAGCTGCAAGTCCATGCATCGAAACTTGAGGGTTAAACTGTGACTAAACAAGCACTAAAGTATACTGCCAGTAGTAATATTGCTGTACTGAATATGTAAGAGCATCTGCTTTAATACCATTTTTTCAAGCAAACTTTTCCATATGGTTGTTGGGTGTTGACAAACACTGCCCGCACAGCCTTCCATGGCGTGAGCCATTAATTTCTGGCACCTTCTATAATCTACTTCATCTAGCTAATATTTTTAACAATACAAGGAATTAACAATGGAAGATTTCCTTACATCTTGAAAGTAAAACTGCATTACTCCACCTGAGAATCATACATGAAACAAAAAACAATTGGGAACAAGGAATGTCATTCATTATACAAAAGGGTAACTATCTCTACAAGAATGGCAAAATAGAAAATAAACCTATGATCTTCAAATAAAATCTAAGAACTAAATAGACTTCAAAATATTATATACAAGCAACTAATTATTAAATTCTCAAAATATCTGCTAACCGCTGTCAACAATTAACATTAATGAACACAGATGATTTCTTGAGCCACCAGTAATCAGACCCAAGTACCACAGCTGAGCCAAGAATCATCCTTCACTTGTGTAAGCATTAGGTGGACTGCTTATGCAAGATGCATTACTGCAGGTATCCATGTATGAAAATTTCATCTAAACTTTGCACATTCATAATTCAATATACTATAACAGACTTTCCCAAAATACAGTAATTAATCTATGTATACAGTGTGTAACTATTTTGAATTATGTCTGTGAGCATCTGAACACTGGTCAATGGCATAAACCTACAGAGACAATACAAAAGATTAGTCCTATATTTTTTAATCTTGGTGAGGCAGACCTATAGAGTATTGTTGTCTTTTATTATGTCTATGTGATTTTCTCTGCACAGTGAATGTATGTACATTGTGTGTACACAAATATAGTCACTGTCTGTTCTACTGTCTCCTAGGATTGTTCATGACGTGTGTATACAGTATGAATACGGAGTGAATCATACACTGACCAGATGGATAATACAAAGTAATGTCCCACATTCAACAGCAGGAAATAACACACATTTTTGATATAGCTAAAGGCCCCTCACCAGGTGAATGGGTCAGCAACTAGCTCAAAATATGTCCTATTTACTATTCTACTATGTATTCCTGTTGAATGTAGGTCATTCTTATGTGTAACTGAATGTGCATGTAAGCATGTATATGTATATACCTTTTCTATTGCCTGTTTTAATCACTTCATAATTTTTCCCTAAAACTTTCCATCTTCATACACCATTTACTCATCATAAATTCAGAGTTATAAAGTATTTGTTCAAGAAAATAAGGCCAATATGTGAAATTTTTTAAATTAATTTTTCTGACCTATCTGTCACTAAAGGCAACACTCTTATGTCATAAATAATAGCTGACGTGAAACGTGTTACAGGGCATTAGCATCTGGTCTCGTAGAGTCCCGAACGGCCGATGTAACGAACCCATTTGATTACGTCATGGTCAGAGTAGTTAAGCTTCGACTCGAACACTTTCAGGTAGCGAACCTTGAAGCCAGATGGAGCAAACGGCACCTTAGGAGGGGGGGAAAAAGAAACTCATTTCATTAAATTCATTTAAAAAGCAGCTTCCGCACTTCAATTTCAGATACTGTACATGCTTGCCGTAAATTCAATACTGTACACTACAAACCCACTACATCGCATACCTAATGTAACCTACTGTGCTCAATTACAAGAATCAACCATTTTTCAAGACATGCCACATTCACAATACTAAAATTTGTTAAGACAGTGGTATAGTTACAGCCACCAATTAAAAAGATTTATTGTCATGCTTTATTTTCACATTTATCAACTAGATTCACTTAAAAATATTTAATTACTTTTATTACTTTCAAGAATAATTATAATCAGGCTCCGAAAATTCTGATCAGTGAAGAAAAATTTTGTGCAAAAAGAATAGTGTCGTAGGCTTAACTGAAGAGCAGTGTGCGTTACTTGAAGGCAACAACAGTGAGAACCTACCCACACCAATCAAAACCTCAGGAATACAACCATCCACCAAATATGAGACCACAATGGCATGTAGGTTCCAGGTTCTACTCCCCTTTCATTATCAGATATTTTAATTTTATATGCAGTATGCCACATCTTTATAGTTGGAACTTCTGCTTCTTGTCTTAACAGTGCGTGCAATATTGCAAAGTAACTTTCAATGTGCAGGACCTAGAGAGGCTACAGCAAATGCAAAGCACTAATTGGCCACCAAGCCTAGATCAGAGACAGCATAACACACAGAAGGAAAGATCTGGAGTCAACAATGAAAACGATTAGGGTGTAAACACAAAACCTCATTTTTTTGGAAGAACATGAAAACAAGTGATAATACAAAAAAAAAAAAAAAAAAAAAAAAAAAAAAAGCCATGTGGGTTTGGCCCATCCTGGACAACTATTGTATCAGAGTTACCAGATCATTGTTTCCCAGACCTCAGCATGTGAGCTGAGGATACTATCAACCAAGCCATGAGCACCCACACCAACATACATACACTATCTCAAAATTTTCACTGCAAATCAAAACTGAATTCCTCTATGAGGGTAAATTGTAACTAAGCCCATTATAACTCAAGGGACCACTGTATGTATATAATGAATGTAAGGAGAAGTTTGTAAGAATTACCCATCATCTTACATGCTCATGAGACGAAGATCAGAAAGCCTACCAGTGGGGGAAAAAAAAAAAAACTTCCATTTTGAATTCATTTGGCATGATGGTAGTACCTCACTAGATGGTTGTTGTCTACCAACCAACTACCTGATATACAAAATACTCTTGAGTTGTAAACTGGGCAAAGTAGGAGTGTGTACCAAGGAAGGATAAATTTAAAGATATGAAGTTGAAAAATCTAACAAATCATACACATTGTAAAAGTCAAAAAGATGCAGCATGGCCAATCTAAAATTAATTAGTAGGCCAAAGAACTGGAGCTTGCCTCCCATCCCTGAAAACTCAAATTGGTAATTAAGTCATACATATGTCTTCAATAAATTTCACTGTTTGTCAGTCAAGTGTAAATTCCCAATGAAACTTTAATTGGAAAAAAGTGGCAAAGGTTTAATTTAAGAATAATTTTTTTATGGAATTTGTTTCAGATGTCAGAATTTTAGGAGCATAATTGATAATCATGAAATAATTTACATTAATTACTGTATAACCAAAAGATTTTAATGAAAAATATATAATCATTCAATCACGATATGCAAACTTAAAATATTCAAGCAACACCACTAGCTGATTACCAGGTCAACTTGCCTCAAAATATATTGAATAAAGAACATCACAGGTTCCTTTTAAGTGAAACAAAGACTTCTAAACCATCTCAAACTTCTCATCCTCTTGAAATTAACTAAATTTCCTTAAATTATATATCGCCAGCCACATATCTCTGATTATCTCCATATTTTCCTCCCTCCCAAACGTCATCTTCCATTATACTAGGTAGTGTTGCCTATAACATCCTATCATCACTTTACATTACACTATTTGTTTTCTTGTGCATTATCTAGCATCCATTTTAAACATTCCAATTCAGATTTTTTTTTAGTTTGAATTAGGTTAGATTAAATAAACCTGTATATCCAAATAGTTAATGATAAACTGGAAAAAAAGTGGAGGGTGGGTGGGGGTGGGGGGGAGTTACATCTTGCAGTGGATGTCCGAGAAAGACACCATTAAAATCTGCATGTTTTTCATACACGGCTTGAGGAAGGAACATAGAAATGTGAATTCTCTCATAATCAGCTGAAAAAGTAATAGCTTCTGACACAAACTGCCAAGATGAAAAAAAACATCCGGTCATAATGAAAATCAGATGAATAGCGAGAGCAGAAAGAAATTTTTAAAAATTAGCTTTCCATATTCTTCTTATAAGGTCACAATTTTTCCTATGGTCCCAAAGGATGTAGCTCAACTCTTGAAAACTTTATACATGTATTACCTATAATAATGTACATCTCTGATATTGCTTACGAAGAGTCAAAGTTCCACAAGACCAAACCCATTCTATTTGCAATTTCTACTCTATTCAGGCAGACCAACCCATTTCAATAAGGTTACATCTACACTAAAATCTATTGCTTAACTATTCTCATCCTGAATACATATCACCACATTTATACGGTATTCTTTATAATACTGTATAAAAAAGTGCATAACTTTGAGATAAAAGATGGCACAAACCAGTTACTATCCAATCTTACTACCATCACCATTTAAAAATTTAAATTATCTATACATTTAGGATACAACATTCCTAAAACCTATAAAAACAAACTATTCTTCAATAAGAATATTACATTCCTTTAGAATAAATTCATTCAAAACATAAATAAAAGCCAATACTGTGGCTAGAACAATCCACAAATAACCGCACTTAAGAGAGGAACCTCGTGACATCAACGTGGCAAAGGTCCAGGATGAACCAAAACATTATCAAAGTTCCTCTCCTATGTGAAAGTTATATGTGAATCCTTTATAACATACTATAGTCCTTTGAAAGATTTCTATAGGAAAAAATATATATATTCCTCTAGCTCTAGAAAAAAATTAATATACTACAGTAGTCCTCTATGAGGACAGTCCATTCCTCTAAGACACAAACTACTAATACACAAATCATTCCTCTACAAAATATATAAAACGGGAGTTGGCTTTTCCCATTACCACTCTTCATCTTTTAACATACCATTAGTGAAGGTGTATCCATAAGTTCTTGAGTTCTTGTTGCAAGTGAGCAACATGCTTTTTTAAGTTCTAATTTTAACTAGTTCAAATTACTACAATTAGACATTTCACAAAAGCTAAAGTAAGTCCCATGAAGTTTATAAGGCAACAGGAAACCTGAAGCACCACAATGGATTCTGAAACAAGATGTTCTCCTGGTTTATTTCCAGGTATACTCCAGTTATTTTTTATAGTGGCACCACCAGTACAGCACCACTGTGTTGCTATAGTTTCATGCCACCTCCAATTCATTCCTCTTTTACTTTTTTTTTAACACGTCGGCCATCTCCCACTGAAGCAGGGTGACACAAAAAGAAAAAAAACTTTCATCATCATTCAACACTGTCACCATCACTCGTACATAATCACTGTCTGTGCAGAGACGCTCAGATACGACAGCTTAGACATCCCTCCAAACTGCCAATATCCTAAACCCCTCCTTTAAAGTGCAGGCATTGTACTTCTCATTTCCAGGACTCAAGTTTGGCTAACCGGTTTCCCTGAATCCCTTCACAAAATATTACCCTGCTCACACTCCAACAGCTAGTCAGGTCCCAAAAACCATTCGTCTCCATTCATTCCTATCTCACACACTTGCTGGAAGTCTAAGCCCCTCGCCCACAAAACTTCCTTTACCCCCTCCCTCCAACCTTTTTGGGGACGACCCCTACCCCGCCTTCCTTCCCCAACAGATTTATATGCTCTCCAAGTCATTCTACTTTGTTCCATTCTCTCTAAATGACCAAACCACCTCAACAGCCCCTCTTTAGCCCTCTGACTAATACTTTTAGTAACTCCACACCTCCTCTGACGCACCCACACTACGAATTCTCTGCATAATATTTACACCACACATTGCCCTTAGACATGACATCTCCACTGCCTCGCTGCAGCATTTACAACCCATGTTTCACACCCATATAAGTGTTGGTACCACTATACTCTCGTACATTCCCTTCTTTGCCTCCATGGATAACATTCTCTCCACAGATACCTCAATGCACCACTCGCCTTTTTTCCTTCATCAATTCTATTGTTTACCTCATCCTTCATAAACTCATCCGCTGACTCCCAAATATCTGAAAACATTCACTTCTTCCATACTCCCTTCCTCCAATGTGATATCTGATTTTTCTTTATCTAAATTGTTTGATACCCTCATCATTTTACTCTTATCTATACGGCCTCTCCTCACTTAGCGACGTACGTACTCGTTTACTGACGACTTGGACTTACAACAGCTCTCTGACCAGTATGCATACCTAAATAATGTATATTAGAGCTGATATCCTCTATTCTGTTTATTACAATATACAGTACACTACTGTATAAACATTTGAAAATATACCAGAAATGTTACAAATGGTGCAAAGGTGACATTAAAACAATATCAAAGATGGTTGACACAAACCCACTACCATTATAGTAAGCTTCTCGCTTAGCGATGAATTCATTTACCAACGTGGTCTTAGGAATGGAACTCCGTCGTTAAGTAAACTTTTACACACCCTTCTACATTTACCTTTACCTTTTCTAAATACAGCAGTATCTTTTTACCTTATTTCTCCCTCTCTTCTTGCAATTTTCTTTTACTATCCAACTTACATTTGCAGAAGTAATTCTCAGCCTTAATGCAGTTTCTCAGTACCAGCAGTTGATACTAGCTCTTTCCTTAAAACTAAACCATGTATGTATAGTTCTTGAAACTAATAAATTGAAGTGCTAACCCTATAAGGGTCACACAGCTAGTTCTTTCATAATCATTCCAAGTGCTGCTTAACATAACGATACAAAGCAGTCGAAACATTTGAGAGAATTTCTATGAGACTGCCTTTCTTAAGGGACTTTATTGAAGGGAACAAGGAACGATTCACTTATTCATTCTACATATATTCCAGAATGACAGAATGAGAATGTACAAGGAAAATTTAGTCGCACAAGTCAAAGTACTAGCAACTGTATAGTAATAGTAGCAGTAACTGTGGTGATGGTAATAATAATAATAGTAACAGTAATTGTAATAGTTATGGCAATAGTAGTAGTGGTGGTAGTAGTAATGATAGTGGTGGTGGTGGTAGTAATGATGGTGGTGGTGGTAGTAATGATGGTGGTGGTGGTGGTAGTAATGATGGTGGTGGTGGTGGTAGTAATGATGGTGGTGGTGGTGGTGGTGGTAATGATGGTGGTGGTGGTAGTAATGATGGTGGTGGTGGTGGTGGTAATGATGGTGGTGGTGGTAATGATGGTGGTGGTGGTGGTGGTAATGATGGTGGTGGTGGTGGTGGTGGTAATGATGGTGGTGGTGGTGGTGGTGGTAATGATGGTGGTGGTGGTGGAATGATGTGGTGGTGGTGGTGGTGGTAATGATGGTGGTGGTGGTGGTGGTGGAATGATGGTGGTGGTGGTGGTGGTGGTGGTGTAATGGTGGTGGTGGTGGTGGTGGTGGTAATGATGGTGGTGGTGGTGGTGGTAATGATAGTGGTGGGGTGGTAGTGTAGATAGTGATGTGGTGGTGGTGAGTAATGATGGTGGTGGTAATGATAGTGATGGTGGTGGTGGTGGTGGTAATGATAGTGATGGTGGTGGTGGTGGTAGTAATGATGGTGGTGGTAGTAATGACGGTGGTGGTAGTAATGACGGTGGTGGTAGTAATGACGGTGGTGGTAGTAATGACGGTGGTGGTAGTAATGACGGTGGTGGTAGTAATGACGGTGGTGGTAGTAATGACGGTGGTGGTAGTAATGCGTGGTGGTAGTAATGCGGTGGTGGTAGTAATGCGGTGGTGGTAGTAATGACGTGGTGGTAGTTAGTGTGTATGACGGTGGTGGTAGGGGGTAATGACGGTGGTGGTAGTAATGACGGTGGTGGTAGTAATGACGGTGGTGGTAGTAATGACGGTGGTGGTAGTAATGACGGTGGTGGTAGTAATGACGGTGGTGGTAGTAATGACGGTGGTGGTAGTAATGACGGTGGTGGTAGTAATGGCGGTGGTGGTGGTGGTGGTAGTAATGATGGTGGTGGTGGTGGTGGTAGTAATGATGGGTGGTGGGTAGTAAGATGGAGGGTGGTGGTGAGTAAGTGAGGTGGTGGTAGTAATGGGTGGTGGTAGTAATGAGTGGTGGTGGTAGTAATGAGTGGTGGTGTGTGGTGAGTAATGATAGTGGTGGTGGTGGTGAGTAGTAGTAGTGGTGGGAATGGTGGTGGTGGTGGTAGTAATGATGGTGGTGGTGGTGGTGGTGGTGGTAGTAATGATGGTGGTGGTGGTGGTAGTAGTAATGATGGTGGTGGTGGTGGTGGTAGTAGTAATGATAGTGGTGGTGGTGGTAGTAGTAATGATAGTGGTGGTGGTGGTAGTAGTAGTAATGATAGTGGTGGTGGTGGTAGTAGTAATGATAGTGGTGGTGGTGGTGAGTAAGTATTGATAGTGAAGTGGTGGTGGTAGTAGTAATGATAGTGGTGGTGGTGGTAGTAGTAATGATAGTGGTGGTGGTGGTAGTAGTAATGATAGTGGTGGTGGTGGTAGTAGTAATGATAGTGGTGGTGGTGGTAGTAGTAATGATAGTGGTGGTGGTGGTAGTAGTAATGATAGTGGTGGTGGTGGTAGTAGTAGTAATGATAGGGGGTTGGTGAGAATTAGGTGGTAGTAGTAATGATAGTGGTGGTGGTGGAGTAGTAATGATTGTGGTGGTGGTGGTAGTAGTAATGATAGTGGTGGTGGTGGTAGTAGTAATGATAGTGGGGTGGTGGTAGTAGTAATGATAGTGGTGGTGGTAGTAGTAATGATAGTGGTGGTGGTGGTAGTAGTAATGATAGTGGTGGTGGTGTAGTAGTAATGATAGTGGTGGTGGTGGTGTAGTAATGATAGTGGTGGTGGTGGTAGTAGTAATGATAGTGGTGGTGGTGGAGTATAATGATATGTGGTGGGATGGTGTAGTAGTAATGATAGGATAAGGTGGGTGGTAGTAGTAAGTAGGTGGTGGAGTGGTGGTGGGTAGTAGTAATGATAGTGGTGGTGGTGGTAGTAGTAATGATAGTGGTGGTGGTAGAGTAGATGATAGTGGTGGTGGTAGAGAGATAGGGTGGTGAGTAGTAGAATTGTAGTAGAGTGGTGGGGGGTAGAGTAATGATAGTGGTGGTGGTGTAGAGTAAGATAGTGGTGGGGGGTAGTAGTAATGATAGGTGGTGGTGGAGTAGTAATGATAGTGGTGGTGGTGGTAGTAGTAAGATATGGTGGTGGTGGTAGTAGTAATGATAGTGGTGGTGGTAGTAGTAATGATAGTGGTGGTGGGGTAGTAGTAAGATAGTGGTGGTGGTAGTAGTAAGATAGGGGGTGGTGGTAGTAGTAATGATAGTGGTGGTGGTGAGTAGTAGTAAGATAAGTGGTGGTGGTGAGTAGTAATGATAGGTGGTGGTAAGAGATAGGGTGTAAGTGGGGGAGCAGTAATGATAGTTGGGTGTGTAGAGTAAGATAGTGGGGTGCGTAGATAAGATAGTGGTGGTGGATAGTAAGATAGTGGTTGTGTGTAGTAATGATAGTGGTGGTGGTGGTAGTAGTAATGATAGTGGTGGTGGTGGTAGTAATGATAGTGGTGGTGGTGGTAGTAATGATAGTGGTGGTGGTGGTAATGATAGTGGTGGTAATGATAGTGGTGGTAATGATAGTGGTGGTGGTGGTAATGATAGTGGTGGTGGTGGTAATGATAGTGGTGGTGGTGGTAATGATGGTGGTGGTGGTGGTAATGGCAGTAGTAGTGGTGGTGGTAATGGCAGTAGTAGTGGTGGTGGTGGTAATGGCAGTAGTAGTGGTGGTGGTAATGGTAGTAGTAGTGGTGGTGGTAATGGTAGTAGTAGTGGTGGTGGTAATGGTAGTAGTAGTAATGGTAGTAGCAGTAATAATGGTAGTCATAGTAGTAACTGTTCAAGCAGCAGCAGCAGAGCAGATAAAATACAGAACTAAGTCTCCAACATCAGTGTTGGCTACAAAATTCTCCACACTGTACAGAACTTGCAGAGAAGAACAAAAATATCAAACACAAAATTCTTAAACATTCGGATTTAACAGAAGAGAGAAAGATGAAGTCTTAAAGATAAAATCTGTTAAGTATTCAAAGAAACCATAAAAAAAACAGTTGATGTTTGTAGTAATTTTATTTACCAAGCTGATGTGGAGTCTAAGAAACATGCATTTGACACAAAAGATTGGTAGCATACTACTAGAAGGCTTAATAAAAATACTGAACAGAAATGGAATGTCAGATCAAATGCCACATTGCCAGTGACGTCTCTTATAGAGAGACTATTTTGCTCTGTGTAGAGCTTTATAAAGTCAGGATGATAAAACTCTAAACAGAGCAAAATATTATCCTTATAAAAGATTATTCTATAACCTTCATCTTGTCTTTGTATATATATATTGATTCTTAATAACACCACCAGACTGAATAAAAATACTTAATCATATTCAAACGACACTTTCAAGGATTTCTAGCAGATGAACTAACAAAAACTTTAAAGGTTAACATTACTGTAACTTTACAGTAAATAATTGCAGTCACTCCACAGCTTGGTCATTACCTATAACTAACGAGTGTACAAGCCCACACATGAATACAGTCAAAAACATGTAAAATTAGATACTAAAGTTCCCACAGCACAAACTTATAATTACCTCAAAGTTCATTGAGATTGGAGGCCTTGTCCACTTCTTCTTTGTGTCTGTTTGCAGCAATTCTATCTCAGCAGAGATTTGAGATTCCTTCATACCACCCATTCGCTTTATCCTAAGGACAAGTATATAACTGTTAAACAGCATCCCGCCTAAGTGACAAATGGCCAGTGTGAAAAAAAATCGCCCCTCTATCACTAAAATATGATATCATTCATCAACCATGCATAACCTTGAAAATGACCAACAGAGTTTGGATTCTGTATGTCACATTCAACTACAGTATGGTCAACCAAGTCTTCTTTTAATTTCCCAGAGCAAGGAAATATTCAACTAGGAAAGAGTTGCTCTTGTGTGTGTGAATGCTTGCTCCATGTGCCATTAACATGAAGTTGCTTCTAACTTGTCTTGTGGAACATTTAAATTTTCTAATAACACTTTACGATCTTAAATTCATCTGCATGGTCTTTACATGGTACAATTAAAAATGAAAATACTTATGACAAATTTAACTTACTTCCACACAATAGCATTTTCTGAGGCTTTGTATTTGGCCTTCCCCTTCATGCATATAAGCTGAACGCCCGACGTATTAAGTGGAGTAGGGATCCGCACCTGGAGGAAAATTACAAAATATCACTAAACACCACAAAAAAAATTATTGACCTACACCACTCTCTTGCTGCCATCTTTACAACCCTTAATGCTAACTTCTTGTTATTAGACTAAAAAATTATTTTAGTCTTTCCTTATTATAAAGGTAGTACAGTATAAAATTGCAAGACAATACTCTGTATTAAGTCATTAATATTTAAATAGGTTAAGTGCTATAGGAATAAACAAATGTGTAAGATTCCCACACCCACCTCAATCTTCTGTGCTAAGAGTGAGGGCTTAAAATTGCTCTTTATGACAACTTTCACTTCCATTTTTGTGCGTCCAACCTCACGTACTAGTGGAATCACCCGGAATGGCAGGGAAATGTCCTTTGTTGTACGGTACCTTGAAGAGGTAAAATGGAATTATTTTTAAAACTCAAGACAACGTTGTTGATACCACTACACTCTGGTACATTCTCTATTTTGCCTCAATGGATAAAGTTCTTTGTCTCCACAGTTGCTTCAACACCACCTGCCTTTTTTACCCTCAAGTCTAGTTCACCTAGTCTTTCACAGACCCATCCACCACCAAGTACATCCCCAAATACATAACACTATTTCCTCCATACTCCCTACCTCTAATCTGATATCCAATTTTTCACTGCCTAGATATTTTTGTTGCTCCTATATCCAAACCTAAAACTGTATCTGAACTAATCCTTTTACTATAAAAACAAACAAACACCCACACTTTGCAAATTCCACTAGGGGGCATTTCTATCCCAGCACTCCCTCATTCATGAAATTCAGTCATTGGTACACCTAAAATAACTGAGAATTCCAAAAAATAAACACCCAGCAGTAGGCACAGTATCCTCATCTAAGACAACTACTGCATTTTGTAATAAATTGTATCTACACTACACTTAAAAAAAAAATTATTTTTAAGTATCACCAGTGAAAAATAGTGTATAATACATAGTACAAGTTTTCACCAAATTTTACCATTATAAAAAACTGAAGAATGTGACTGATAAGAGATCATGCAATCACACCAATTCCATTATGCTAAAGTACTAAGTGACTATACAGTAATGCAACATTCAAGAGATAACCCAGGAACATAAAACAGGTACAGTACTCTGAAGCACCTCGTACTAACAAAAAAACGGAATACAGGAGGGCCCCACTTTACAGTGCCCCAGTATACGGCATTTCACTTATGCAGCAGTTTTCATTTATATCCCATTCTTCATTTCAGGCTTCTTACAATAAATATATTCACCACTCACTATAAGCTAAGGATGAAAATATTTTAAGGTAAGTAATGTGTGTACCCTGTGTGCATTTTTTAGGCCTATCTCTACTGCTCACTTAATACTATATGACAGTGTATATCATTAGGCTTTTATATGCATTTGAAAGTGAAAAAAAAAAAGGGGGAAAGGAAAGGCTATGATTCACTTTACAGTGATTTTTGCTTTACAGCAGTAACCCGGAACCAAACCTGTTGTATAAGTGGGGTCTTCCTGTACATAAATATACTGTGTGTGTAAATCAGATTATCTGAACTGAATTATCTATATTTTAAAAGTGTGTCAAACAAAATGCACAAAAATGTTGGATTACCACTGTTTATATTAAAGCTATATGCTGTAGATGTACTATAAATATCTACAAGGCAATAATAAAGAACTACAAATCAGTAAGCCTTCTATTAAGTACAGTATTAATGAGATTTCCACAGAAATACTTACCAACAAACATCAAAGAAAACTCAATTTTATTTAAGAAAATAGGAAAGACCTTCAATTACAGTGCCACAGATTTTGAAGTTGTCCAAGAGAATAATGTTTACTGTATAATGGCTTTTAAGTACGTATCGTGTACAGTGGACCCCGGTTTACGTACAGCTCCAAACTCAAACAATTATGTAAGTGTATTTTTGTAAGTGCTTTTGTAAGTGTATTTTTGGGGGTCTAAAAGGACTAATCTAATTTACATTATTCCTTATGGGAACAAATTCGTTTGGTAACGGTACTTGAACAGCATTAATAACGTAAACCGGGGGTCCACTGTATATTTTTTTTTTTCAACAAATCGGCCGTTTCCCACCAAGGCGGGGTGACCCAAAGAGAAAAACAAAAGTTTCTCTTTTTAACTTTAGTAATGTATACAGGAGAAGGGGTTACTAGCCCCTTCCCACTGTATATTATTATTATATTCATGGAAAGCACCGAAGGTATTAACTATGAAATTATTGAACAGTATTCAACTTGTAGCTCAGAGAAACAATTCAACAGTGACAAAAAATCACTACTCTAAATAATTCTTAAAACTAATTGTGTTCTGGTGTTTTGTTGTTGCCAGAGGGAGTCGTGCTCACAAGAGCTCCACATTTACTTCATGTTATTTTGAAAATAAAATTTGTTTCCTTAACCCTTTCGGGTTAAGGAAACCCTGGGGCTTACGCCCCAGGGTTTTGGTCATACTAGTACGCCTAAATTCTAGCGCCCTCAAATCAAGCAGAAACAGGCTGTTAGGCCTAGATGTGAGAGAATGGGTCTGTGCAGTCAGTGTGCACAGTATAAAAAAATTCCTGCACCACAGTGCATAATGAGGAAAAAAAAACTGACTGTTTTTGGTTTAAAACAGTGACTTTGCAGTCTATTTTCGTATGGTATTTATGCTTGTATTCTCGTTTTCTTAGTCTCATTTTATAGAATAGATGATATATTACAGAAATAGAGATAATTTTGACTGGTTTCATGATGACAAGTACCTTGAAACTGTGCGCAAAGTAGCGAAAATGTTCGATTTTGTCCGATGTTCAAGAGTAAACAAATCACGCTATGCGTCCAATACACATCAATTGGCGAGTCTAATATTCTTGCACAAGTGCGCTGATATTATTTATACCATTTTTACAATGATGCAGTTGTATACATAACAGTAAATCTTCTATTTCTTTGTGAGAATAAAAATTCAAAATGGAAAGCAAAAGTAATGTAAGAGGGGCCTGGAGACATGACCAATGAACAGAGAAGATTTTATTTTAGTGCCAGGAATGTCTGCCTTGTTTATTCTGGACCCTATTTTGAAATTGGCATCGTTTGAAATTTGTGTGAAATTGGCCAAATTACCATTTTCTGACCACTATTTTGGGTAGTTGAAATTGGTAAATAGGCAGTTTCTTGTACTCAATCGATAGAAGAAATGGAGTTCTAGTGAAATAGCTATAATTTTAGCAGCCTGAAACATTCTAATTTGCTAAAAATAGGGCTCAAATTGGGCGAAATCGCCGATGCGTAAATGTCATCGATACCGCAAACTTCGTGAAAGCATAATTCCGTTAGTTTTCAATCAAATTTCATAATTTTTGTGGCGTTATGATCGGAAAAAGATTCTCTTATTTCATAAGAATTTTTTTTTTTTAATTCTTGGACCCTGAGAACGAGTTTCGGAGAGGGTCCTTGGACCCCCAAAGGGTTAAGCAGTAATGTATTATTACCTCTGGAGAGTCATGTAAAAGTAGAGGGCCTGAAGGAGAGAGAGAGAGGGGGGGGGGCAGTGCTGTGTCCATCCATATGTTCTAGTTATGCATGAATGTGAAGCATGACCACTTAATGTAAAACTTAACTAAAAATTACTCGCTGGAGCTGCTTAGAGAAGGGAATTCAAGCCTCAACCCCGAGGGCAGCAAGTTTAATACTATATATGCCGTCATTTATCTTTAGATATTTATGCATACAGCTAATAGTATAAGTGAAGCATTCATTCTACCTTTCCTTTAAAAGTACTGAGCCGCGGGGGCGTTGACCCCAAAACCTCTCCAGGTAAACATACCATCTCAATTTTCGTGTTAAATAACTTCAGTCCCCTGTGAGACATACATCATGTCTTACCTTGCATTTAACAACAGGAATGCTTATTTTCTGTATACATAACCCAGGCTGTAAATAGTTTCATCAGAAAAAATTGTCAGTAAAAAACTTTCCTGCTTTAACTTAATCAGTAAAATTTTGTTACTTACCTCATAAGCTCAAATTCACCATCTGGAGGAACAAATGAAATAGAGTGTTCAGTCTCAAACTTGGAGAGCTTCACACACTGGTGGAACTGGCAGTCATCAATGGCAATGCTGGTCTTCCCAGACCTTTGCGACTCGTCTGATGAACCTGCCACATCCAATATAACAATACTATTCAATTTTATTACTCTTATTATAAATAGTAATTTATTACCTTTATTATTACAGTGTATACTACTACAGATATTTTGCTAGTAGTACTACTAGATTTCCATAATATACAGCAATATTCAAATTTATATAAGACTGGATGTAACTGAAATTTTTTTCAACAAGTCAGCCGTCTCCCACCAAGGCAGAGTGACCCAAAAAGAAAAAATCCCCAAAAAAGAAAATACTTTCATTATCATTCAACACTTTCACCTCACTTATACATAATCACTGTCTTTGCAGAGGCGCTCTGATACAACAGTAACTGAATTGTATCTTAAAATTCCCCAAAAACCTTTTCCAGTCTTTCCAAGGAAGTGTTTCCTACCCAAATGAGAGAAGGTATAAATGAGGGATGATGCCAGTAATTACTTTTTTATCCTTTTATTCACAGTGAAGTGCTAAACCTGTAGGGGTCATACAGTGCTTTGGGGAATGAGTGGCATTCAGGTTCAATCCAAGGAAGATGAGATTATTTCCAGTTCTTTAGATCAAGAGCCCTTCAACAGCATCAATTTACAAAAGAAACTGCATAAGTAGTGTATATAGTGTTGTACCTAAGGTCATTACATCACAATTTTACACCTAGAAGAAATAACACATCAAAATACACAAGGTCTGAGGTCCACTTACCTCTCTTGGCATCCATAACAATTTTGTCATTGATGCCAAACTTGCACTCAGGCATCCCAGAGAGATAACTTTTCATCACCACCTTGCCTGCCACATGGGCAGACAACACCTGACCTGCACAAAAGTGATAATCAGTTTTGGGACACTTAGTATGGCTATATACAGTTCTGTACAAAATTATTATGTAAGATATGAAGGTACTAACACCACTTAACAGTAAAACCAGTTTGAACTTAGACATCTATTTGTAATCTTGAAATTTATTACCCCAGAATACACCTGAAAATCCCCATTTTTAAATGATAATTTGCAAGCTACTCTCACTGCCTGGCTTGAGTTATGGCTTCTCTGTTGACTGAACAGGGTAGAAATTCCTTTGAAGATCTCAACAGTTAGCCAATAGGTACATGGGCAAAGGCATGTATGCAGATCAAGCCTTTTCTGTGGATGTTTTGCTTTATACTGAACTTTTTAAGTCCAGGTAGGAGAGAAAGAAGTAGGTGTGAGTCAGAGCCAGGTAGAGGTGAAGGTTATATCAAAAGTAGTTTGCTGAGCTGTCACCTGATCAAGAATTCAGCGAGATGTAAAAGAAAAACAAAAAAAGTGGATCAGGTCCCTGGATTCTAGAAGAGGTTAGAGCCACTGAGTGTGCTGGGCCAGCAGCTGCCCACATGAAAGTATGTGCTAAGGGATTTGTTCTACAGTATCCTGATACTATAGGACTACTAGATCAAAATCAAAATTTCTAAACTACTAAAAGCAGTTTAGAGATTAACTTTTTCATGAGCACTATTGCATACCCAATTAAAATGTAACTGTTCTTCCACTTCAATACGTCAAAGTGCTCTTACACAGAATGTCTCACTATTAAAGCCATCTCAAAAGAACCACAAGCCTAACAATTTATATGATATGATTAAACTGCTTAATAAACTATATACCGAGAATAACACACAAGTAGTACCACAATTTTTTATAATTTTATTTTAAAAGTTTTGCATTAAAATGAAATAAGTTTAAAATTAATAATAAATTATATACCTTGAGGAGACATCAGCAAATTGACATATTCAATAACATCAAGGAAGAGTTCATTGCGTCTGTATTTGATGCCTTCTCTCCGCCACCCAATCTGTCCAGTGACCTGTCACAGATATTAGAATAGTATTTATTAGCTTTCAAATTACAGTAAAACCTTGATATCTGCTAGGATTAATTTCCTCAAGTCCACACAAATGCCACAATTAGCCACCAGATTAACAGAATAACATCTTTTAAAACATTTAACCATTCTAAAATCAGAGTACAGAAAACATCATACAAGTTAATGAAATTCTTCTTAAGCTGTAAATACAACTGCATAAAATATACAGAATAAACATTAGTACACTCAATTTTTGGGGTTCATCTATATCAAGGCACACTCACACAGCTCTATATTATACTATATAAATAGTAGATATCCTAATTAACCATTATTCAGTGACATACTTCAATGCCATATCTATCAGAATGAATGTTAGTATTGTAGTCCTTATCTTCAATTCTTACTTCCTACCATCATTTAGTGTACATACATCAATGGGAAGTACAATGACTGCACTTTAAAGGAGGGGTTTGGGATATTGGCAGTTTGGAGGGACTTCTAAACTGTCATATCTGAGCATCTCTGCAAAGACTGATTATGTATGAGTGAGGTGAAAGTGTTGAATGATGAAAGTATTTTCTTTTTGGGGATTTTCTTTCTTTTTGGGTCACCCTGCCTTGATGGGAGATGGCCGACTTGTTAAGAGAGAAAAAAAAATCAATGGCATGAATGTAAATGAATTCCCAACTTTTGAATACTTATGATTAATCCTAGTTCTGTTGATACTGTATTTCCTTTTTGCTTAAGAGAATATACTGATTGTACAATACTACTTCAGTATATGAAACTATATACAGTACAAGACCAATACTAGCTAAACCACATCAAACCAAACTTTAATATCTCTACAGTACAAAATAAGAAGATAATGCATACCTGAGAGGTAATCTGTGACTGCTCCTCCTTGCTTGCTGTCTTAATACCCTGCTGAGTAATGAAAGTCTTGAGAACTCCTGTGTCTGTGTTCTGAGGATACCCAAAGTCCAGGATCTCTGTAATGTGGAAGTGTAATACTACAAGACCTAATGAAACAAATCACAGACACTAATAAACAAATTACAATGGTACATACCTAAATTACACCAGCTCTATCATATTTAATAAAACCAAAAGCTGTTCTTCATTTATGATTTGTATACATGTGAAATGCCATTTTACATAAAATGCATTCAAGTATAAGAGGGGGGAGGGGGAGGAAAACTAACAAATACTCTACTGTTTATAGTATAGGCAGTTGATTAAAAGCAGATTAATGTTTAGCATTTTTTTTTATCTTTAAATGTTGACCTTCACACACCAAAAGAAAAATTAGCAACTACTGGATAAGTAGTGCCATTGTACACTCACACTAGTTTAATTTTCTAAATTGAACATTAATATAAATTTCACAAGGAAATCACATATGAAAATGCACTGAAGTATCACTGACCAATGAGTACGTAAATCTCACATGGATGGAAAAAATAAAATGTACTTTGGCCCCAGAGACACGATTCAGCAAAGTATTTAAGAGGGTATCCAAGGACAAATTACATAGATATTTTCTCTGATTTTTCTGTTCAGATGGAATTTACCAGTTCACAAATGAAACCCTTTACCAATGATCTACCACTAACAATTCTAGGAATGAACAAACTTCAAAATAAAGATCTTTAGAATTTACTTTAAAACTTAAGTTTTAAAGATCTGAATATTAATCATAAAAACAAAGAATCAAAGTACACAGTAAGAGTAAGCTGTTACCCTAACCTATACTGTATGCAGTTAATTACTCACCATCTAGTAATTCATAAATAAGTACAAAGTTGTTTTTTACATTCTCTTCAGATATCTTGCCAAAGTAGCTACTCATCACCTGAAGGAGGAAAATTTTAGCTTTGAAAATGCTGCATGAAATTTTACTAGGACAGTACTGAAAATTATTCCATGTTGAGAACAGAGATAGTAACCAAAAAACTAGAAAATGACCAATTCAAGAACGAGAAAAATCTGTGAACCCTGATGGCACATGGAATATAAGTTTCCCTTGGCATACTAGTCAAATTATTACACCATACAAGATTAGTTGGTAACCTGTAGCTTTAAAACAAAAATGCCACTAATACCATCCACTGAGATTTTGCACATGATGCCACATTACTCTTCAGCCACACTGTCATGACAATTATGTTCACAAACCATGCATACATGAGATTTCTCTCTTCTTTCCAAGCCTCCTGTAATATACCTGTGACCAGATTTTTTAGTTTTTTATTAATCCTTGCAGCCCAGACTAGTGCCAGGCTTTTTCAAGCTGCTGCTGCTGTTGCTGTTGTTGGAGATCCAATGGCTGTTACTTGGTGGAGATAGTAATCTAGTTTTTGCTTGAGAGCTTAAATTAGCAATATGCAAGGCATGAAGCTTTCACATCAATTGACAGATGGACAATTATTTACAATGTATTAACTGGTGGGTACTTGACTATGCAAATGTTTACAGTTATGAGATGGCATGGTGCAACTTGCAGTAGTTGGAGTGATAAGTTGCACTGGTAAGTGATGGAAGGAAAAAAAATATGGCAAAAAACTGTTAGTACAGTACTGGTAGGTATCAGAGCTGCTGTACACTTTTACATCCTTTCCAATGTAGGATGAGACACTGTTCATGAATTTAGCACTTGCACTGCAAAGCTTATCAATACTTGTTCGTGCAGTCATGTTCAATAAAGCTGACTAGTGTAAATCAGCTAACAATCGCCTAAATACAAAAACCTCAATTCTGTACAGTTGGAAGACAGATGAATTTTACTTCTAATATTAAAAACAATCTAAAGCAAACCATCAGAGACACTGTACAGTGACTAATAACTTAGAAAGGCACATAACACATTAAAAAATATCAGACTCAACTGCCATAAAGGTATGAGAAAAAAATTCAGACATTCCTAAGACCCAATACCAGATAAATTTTAAACATACGTACAAGGTATCATTATTAGATAGTCTGCAAAGGAGATATCAAAATGCTCAAGATTTTAACAATCTTAAAATTAAAATAAAAAATACTGTACAGTAGGGCCCCACTTATACGGCAGGTTAGGTTCCAGGCTAGTGCCTTAAAGCAGACATCGCCGAAAAGCAGAACGCCATTTTTTTCCATTCTAAATGCATATAAATGCCAGACAACAAGCTTACATTAACTTATATTAAGTTAGCAATAGCACTAGGCATTAAAAAACACAATAAAAAGTAAGATACACAGAGTACACTTATAACTTACCTTAAAGTATTAACATTGGCTTAAAATAGTCTGTGAACCAATTTAATGAAAGATCAGTAGTCATCCAAGCTTTTGAATTGGATTTATAATAAACAGGGAGGCTACCTTTTGCATAGTTCTTTAGGGCCCTAGGATTCTCTGAGTGATAAATTATCATAGGTTTTAACTTGCAATCCCCAGCAGCATTAGCTCCTAGCAAGAGTGTTAGTTGAAGACTCAGACGAGTCAAAGGGATGTTAGGAAGCATTTCTTCAGCCATAGAGTAGTCAGGAAGTGTAATAGTCTGGCAAGTGATGTAGTGGAGGCAGGAACAATACATAGCTTTAAGACGAGGTATGATAAAGATCATGGAGCAGGGAGAGAGAGGACCTAGTAGCGGTCAGTGAAGAGGCGGGGCCAGGAGCTAAGTCTCGACCCCTGCAACCACAATTAGGCGAGTACACTCTTGGGTTATCCTGGGTTCTCTTACACATATGCTGCTATATGTAACTGTATTTGATGGCTATCTCAGCGATCAACATATACAGTGGTACCCCGACTTACGATGGTCCCCAAACACACCCTTTTATGTAAGTTTATTTTTTTAAATGCTTTTGTAAGTGTAATTTTGGGGGTCTAAAAGGACTAGTCTATTTTACATCATTTCTTATGGAGATAAATTCGTTTGGTAATGGCACTTGAACAGCATTCTGGAATGAAAAAATATCGTAAGTCGGGGTACCACTGTACCTTGTTAGTAAGTTCATTCAGGTATACACAAATACAGTTACATAGATTATCACACATAGCAAATATGCGTAGACAACCCAGGATAACCCAAAAAAGTCAGTTCACTGAGTTTAATCATTTCTAACTTGGCACTTAAAGTAAGAGGCTTACGACTCCTCTTTTTATCACAACTAAGCTTAGACGCCATAGTCAATGAGAGCCAACTAGTAAACGAAAGAGTAAACGAGAGAGAACGAGATACTGAGTTCAGAGAAGGTAAAAAAACAAACTGAACAGGTAGTGGGCGATCACGTGGTCAGGCGAAATTAATGCGATTAATACGTGTCCACTTTTAGTTCATTCACATACGTTTGTAAGAGTGTGTGAGACTTTTACCTCAAAATAATTTTTTTATTATAATAATAATTACCTCAATACAAATACTCTTACAGTGTGTACAAGTTAGTACAAAATAAACAAACAGCAACACTCCCATTCTCATGCAACACACTATTTTTAGAGTTAATGATAGTATTACCATTATTATTATCATAATAAAAAAGAAGTGCTAAACCCACAAGGGTTGTGAATAACTATATATAGAGTGAAGGCATATGAAAGGAATATTTTTCTACAGTTATCCCTCAATGTTTGACTAGAGAAAACATAATTCTTCCGACTTCTACAAAGTCGCTTGGTAAACAAATATCATATTTGTCAATTTTTATTCTGTGGGTGTATGTATCATGTTTATATGCTATGTAACGCGTTTTTAAATTATTTTGAAGAAAATATCATAGATGAATTAATGAAAATGTCTATATTAACGTGAAATAAGACATTTAATGTGCCCAAGAGTGATTATTATTAATATTACGTAATGTTTTCCCTCCGCCCGGCAATACCATAGCATATAAACAGCATGTTTATATGCTATGTAACATGTTTCTTATATAATTTTGAAGAAAAAATCAGATGGATTAATGAAAAAGTCTATATTAACGTAAAATAAGACATTTAATGTGCGCAAGAGTGATTATTATTAGTATTACGTAATGTTTTCCCTCCGCCCGGCAACCACACCTATATAGCATATAAACATAGCATATAAACAGCATGTTTATATGCTATGTAACGTGTTTCTCATATAATTTTGAAGAATATATCATAGATGGATTAATGAAAATGTCTATATTGACGTAAAATTGGACATTTAATGTGCCCAAGAGTGATGATTACATAATAGAGAGATGTGCTCACGGAAAATGTAAACAAACCGGGTGGCGCGCGCCGTATCTGAAAGACGCTCGCCGTATACAAAAGTTTTGGTCATAATTTGAACTCGCCGTATGAACGGAACGCCGAAAGACGAAACGCCGAAAAGCGGGGCCCTACTGTAAATGCAAAATAAAACAAATACAAACACACACAATAACACCTACCATTTATATAAAATACTGAAAGTTAATACATGCTTTACCTCCAGCATTTTAAGGAGGAACTCGAAGACCTGCGAGGCATTTACATTTTGTTTGGTTACTGCAGCAACCCAGATATTGGCACGCTGAAAATGAAAGAAAAAGATTATACTTCACATTTAAATCAAGCTTCTTAATCAATAATAAAGGTTATAAACAATGTTTTAACATTAAGATTTGATAAACTTCTTGCCTTTATGTGGAAGAAACTGGTGCGTGCAATGTTTGTGACAGGGGAGCGCACTTGCTGCCGAGCATGGATCACGTTCACCCTGAATGCATCCACCGCATTACGTCCAATGTCATCCCGGTACACTCGAGATATAAGCACCTCCCCCTTATGGTTATATATAAACAAACCACCCAACATCTTGGATGACCTGAAAAAAGAAAAAGTTTCATTTAACATGCTATATGCTACAGCTTCTCAGTTTCAAATATCATGTCATCTCTCATAATTTTCAGACAACTCTGGTGTTTCTTTATCCCAATTTTTAACATATTTTGTACAAGAGTTCCTTAGTAAAACTAAGAAATCAAAAGCTTAATTGTACCATGTTTATTATTTAGTACACACCAATGGTGGCTTGTATCAATTAGCATCAGATTTCACCAACAGTAAACTTGACTCAACAAAACAGATAAGAAGCAGAACAGTTTTTAAAGCAAATATAAAGTAGGAACTGAATTTCCAAGATAAGTCATATTATTATTATTATTATTTAATAAATAATTATAATATTCATGGAGAAGCACTAAACCTGTAGCTCAATTATAGTTAGAATTATACAAAATAATTTAACCTTACTCTGCTATCGGTAGATAAAAGTTTTTTACATTTTGCCAGCCGCAAGAAATGATTCAATACTGACCTTTGATTGGCCTAAACCTGCTGTCCAATAAAAATTTATGTTTTCGCTATCTCCAAAAATAATAATTTCCGTGGTATTTGCAGGTTGCAAGTACATACAGTCGGAACCCACATCCATGGGTCCTGCATCCGCGGCTTCATTTATCCACAGTTTGCCATGGATAACTGAAAATAACCCTTAATTTTGCTTAATAATGGCCTCGGTGTGCAAAAGTAGTGATGTGAAGTTCTTCAAAACCTAAGGGAAGTCATGAACTAGATTTTAGGTTTCGCCTGCCATGGGTTTGAGTCAACCATGTGAATTGTATGCAATTGTGTTATTACGATTTCCTGAGTTTTTGTAAGGTTGTCCTGTAGCTGGGTAAGCAACATACCCAGTTCTCACACTGAGGTCCGGGATTCGATTCCCAATACGGGTGGAAACTTTAGGATGAGTTTCCTTAAGACACCTGCTGTCCATGTTCATCTAGCAATAAAATAGGTACCTGGGTGTTAGTTGACTGGTGTGGGTTGCATCCTGGGGACAAAATTGACCTAATTTGCCTGAAATGCTCAGAATAAGTGGAAAATTTCAAATGTAATATGTACCTATTTTCAAAGCAGGTGACAGGTTCTTAGCTTCCAACTAGAGACCAATAAGCCTAACCTTCAAAGTGGGAAAATTTAGGGAATCAATAATTGCCGAGGCAATTCGTAGCCATCTTGAAAAGCATAAATTAATAAACGAACTCAGCACGGTTTTACAAAAGGGCCTTCCTGCCTTACGAATTTATTAACTTTTTTCACTTGAGGAGGTAGATCATGGTAATGAATATGATATTGTGTATATGGACTTCAGTAAGGCTTTTGATAGAGTCCCACATCAGAGACTATTGAGGAAAATTAAGGCACATGGAATAGGAGGAGAAATTTTTTCATGGATACAAATAGGCAGCAGTGTGTTTGCATAAATGGGGAGAAATCAGAATGGGGAAGCGTCACGAGCGGTGTTCCACAGGGGTCAGTGTTGGGCCCCTTGTTGTTCACAATCTACATAAACGACATAGATGAGGGAATAAATAGCGACACAAGCAAGTTTGCCGATGACACCAAAATAGGCCATCCAATTCATTTTGATGAGGACATTAGAGCACTCCAGGAAGATTTGAATAGACTGATGCAGTGGTCAGAGAAGTGGCAGATGCAGTTTAAAATATAGACAAATGCAAAGTTCTAAACATTGGACAGGAAAATAACCATGCCACATATAAACTAGATAATATTTATCTTATTACTGATTGCAAAAAGGATTTGGGAGTTCTGGTTAGCAAGACAACAGTGCATTAGTGTTCACAATAAAGCAAACAGAATCCTTGGCTTCATATTAAGAAGAATAAATAATAGAAGTCCTCAGGTTGTTCTTCAACTCTATATATCCTTGGTTAGGCCTCATCTAGATTATCCTGCACAGTTTTAGTCACCGTATTACAGAATCGATATAAATGCTCTGGAAAACGTACAAAGGAGGATGACAAAGTTGATCCCATGTATCAGAAATCTTCCCCATGAGGATAGACTGAGGGCCCTGAATCTGCACTCTCTAGAAAGGCGTAGAATTAGGGGGGATAAGATTGAGGTGTATAAATGGAAAACAGGAATAAATAAAGGGGATGTAAATAGCGTGCTAAAAATATCTAGCCTAGACAGGACTCGCTGCAATGGCTTTAAGTTGGAAAAATTCAGATTCAGGAAAGATATAGGAAAGCACTGGTTTGGTAATAGAGTTGTGGATGAGTGGAACAAACTCCCGAGTACAGTTATAGAGGCTAAAACATTGTGTAGTTTTAAAAATAGGTTAGATAAATACATGAGTGGGTGTGAGTTGGACCTGACTAGCTTGTGCTACTAGGTCAGATGCCGGCCTTAGTAGCTGACCTGCAGTTGGGCATTGGGTGACTTGGAGACTGACTAGGCGGGCTGCAGTGTCTTCTCTTATGTTCTTATAACAAGAAGGAACACTGCAGCAAGCCTACGGCCCATGCGAGTGCAGTCCAAGTCTCCTAGCTAAGCAATGCCCCAACCTAGTCAGTCAGGTCCATCACTAAGGAAGGAGCATAGCATCTGACCCAGTACCACAAGCTAGTCAGGTCCAACTCACACCCACCATTTAGGGTTTATATACAGTAGTACATCATTGATGTCAACTATGGTCTGCATAGTTGTATCATGTATTTTAAAAATATTATCATAATTAAAAACGCTCAACCCACTGGGTCATGCATACTGTATGTAGAAATAAAGATTATTATGATTGTTAATTTCAGTTAATAATCGGCAGCACAAAGAGGAACTACCAGCCTGGGAACCAGTCAAGTAACTCTATAAGCTCCCAAATCTTGCAAGTTAACCTTGAAAAATGTCCTGCCTCAATCTCACTCACTCGGGCAACATACAACGTTACAACGAACAACATAAAAACTAAATTACGATAAAACAATTGAAACATTGACATTTGACAGACGGCAAAAGAGGTGTAAACAGACACATAAAACTCCATATATCATCATTAAACACACTGCTAAACACCCCACAAGCACAGCACAATGTAAAGCAAGGTCTGCTCTGTGGCAGGTCCTACTTTGAGAGGTAATGGAGGTGGACAAACCTTGATAAACGTGTGAAATAGTGTGTCAAGGAGCCATAGTGTGGCTGCTGGTGGGCGGATCAATCCTCCTCCAGCAGCGTCAACCTCCAACATCATCCACAATATTAATTCCTTATTACTCAAAAACCATACATTTTTCAGCCAAATATACAAGTCCTATAGAACCAATTATCTTCTATAATTATTTATCAGGTTTAAATTCATATAATTATTTAATTTTCTTGCAGTTTTGATGGCTAGCTCTCTTTGACCTGCCCCCCTGAAATTGAAATAGTTTATACATGTTTAATTTTCTCAGTTTTGATTGCTAGCTCTCTTTGACCCGCCACCCAATGTAATAATAATATAATATTTTTATTTACTACAAGTACATGTATAAGGTATACAGACCTAGCTGACATCAATGACATACTACTATATAGAAAACCCCTTGTTATGCAGAGCATTTCGGGCAAATTAGGTCAATGACTCAGTTTTGTCCCAGGATGCGACCCACACCAGTCGACTAACACCCAGGTGCCCATTTTACTGATGGGTAAACATAGACAACCAGTGTAAGGAAACACGTCCAACGTTTCCATTCCTTCGCTGGGAATCGAACCCGGACCCTCACCGTGTGAAGCGACAGCTTTTTCCACCAGGCCACGGGATTTTAGATTTTGCCACCGAAGTGGCTAATTTATTGTGCACCCCATATCCATCCTGTGGACGGTAGCACAAGAGTATATGGATACACAAAAGGCCTAGGCACTAGGCCCCAAAAGGGTTAACAATTGTACATTTGGAATTATATCTACATTTCACTTATCTGTTACAAGCAAATTTAGGAAATTTGCTTAGTATAACTGGTATCTTATTTTCATTAATAAGATATCTTGACATGTCACATAGGTTATTATACTGTCTATCTCTATATTCCTCAATAAGTGGACAATTAAGCACATAGTGTTCAAGACAGTGACCATATGCCTGACCACATAATTTGCATTTAGTTTGATCATCATCTGTGTCTCCCAAACTGCCAGAAGTACTTGTAGCCAAGCCTAAGCCTGGCCACTACAACATCATTCAGTCTGTTCACATTGCAAGTTGCTCCATAAACATACTTATCTGTGTTCATGTTATCATAGTGGGTTATAGATCTACTCAGGCTTCTAACTGCATTCCTATAGCAATCATTTTCATTATTTATACTATCTCTCTAATATTATTCCTAATGCTAGACACAGATATACCAAAGTTATATTCTACATTCTCCTTTGGGTACTCTTCTTGGCTAACATATCAACTTTATCATGAAGGAGTAATCCAATGTGTGACGGAATCCATAGCAATTGTACATTAATTCCTTTGTCCCGGATTTTTGAGTATCTATACCTGGCTTCTCCAATGAGCATGCTGTTAGAGTCATGCTGGCACCGTGAAAATGAATACTTTATAAAAATAAATATTTATGATTTTTTTTTACCTGATTAGAAATTTTTATAACTTTTTATGATTAAATTTACACTGTCAGTTGATTTACGGGGTTTAAAGCCTATCGACTACACTAGTGTGTTGGAGGATGAGTTGTCCTTCCTGCCCTGTGTGTTGGAGGATGAGTTGTCCTTCCTGTCTTGTGTGTTGGAGGATGAGTTGTCCTTCCTGCCCAGTGTGTTAAAGGATGAGTTGTCCTTCCTGTCCAGTGTGTTGGAGGATGAGTTGTCCTTCCTGTCCAGTGTGTTGAAGGATGAGTTGTCCTTCCTGCCCAGTGTGTTGAAGGATGAGTTGTCCTTCCTGCCCAGTGTGTTGAAGGATGAGTTGTCCTTCCTGTCTTGTGTGTTGGAGGATGGGTTGTCCTTCCTATCCAGTGTGTTGAAGGATGAGTTGTCCTTCCTGTCCAGTGTGTTGAAGGATGAGTTGTCCTTCCTGCCCAGTGTGTTGAAGGATGAGTTGTCCTTCCTGTCTTGTGTGTTGGAGGATGGGTTGTCCTTCCTGCCCAGTGTGTTGAAGGATGAGTTGTCCTTCCTGCCCAGTGTGTTGAAGGATGAGTTGTCCTTCCTGTCTTGTGTGTTGAAGGATGAGTTGTCCTTCCTGCCCAGTGTGTTGAAGGATGAGTTGTCCTTCCTGTCTAGTGTGTTGAAGGATGAGTTGTCCTTCCTGCCCAGTGTGTTGAAAGATGAGTTGTCCTTCCTGCCCAGTGTGTTGAAGGATGAGTTGTCTTTCCTGCCCAGTGTGTTGGAGGATGAGTTGTCCTTCCTGTCTTGTGTGTTGGAGGATGAGTTGTCCTTCCTGCCCAGTGGGTTGGAGGATGAGTTGTCCTTCCTGTCTTGTGTGTTGGAGGATGAGTTGTCCTTCCTGTCCAGTGTGTTGAAGGATGAGTTGTCCTTCCTGCCCAGTGTGTTGAAGGATGAGTTGTCCTTCCTGCCCAGTGTGTTGGAGGATGAGTTGATCTTCCTGTCTTGTGTGTTGGAGGATGGGTTGTCCTTCCTGCCCAGTGTGTTGAAGGATGAGTTGTCCTTCCTGCCCAGTGTGTTGAAGGATGAGTTGTCCTTCCTATCTTTGTGTTGAAGGATGAGTTGTCCTTCCTGCCCAGTGTGTTGAAGGATGAGTTGTCATTCCTGTCTTGTGTGTTGAAGGATGAGTTGTCCTTCCTGCCCAGTGTGTTAAAGGATGAGTTGTCCTTCCTGCCCAGTGTGTTGGAGGATGAGTTGTCCTTCCTGTCTTGTGTGTTGGAGGATGAGTTGTCCTTCCTGCCCAGTGTGTTGAAGGATGAGTTGTCCTTCCTGCCCAGTGTGTTGAAGGATGAGTTGTCCTTTTGCCCAGTGTGTTGGAGGATGAGTTGATCTTCCTGTCTTGTGTGTTGGAGGATGGGTTGTCCTTCCTGCCCAGTGTGTTGAAGGATGAGTTGTCCTTCCTGCCCAGTGTGTTGAAGGATGAGTTGTCCTTCCTGTCTTGTGTGTTGAAGGATGAGTTGTCCTTCCTGCCCAGTGTGTTGGAGGATGAGTTGATCTTCCTGTCTTGTGTGTTGGAGGATGAGTTGTCCTTCCTGCCCAGTGTGTTGGAGGATGAGTTGACCT